>JAGKTI010000171.1:27491-74123 GCA_018397915.1 Birgus latro
GGAGATGGAAGGAAGAGGAAGAGGAGGAGATGGAAGGAAGAGGAAGAGGAGGAGATGGAAGGAAGAGGAAGAGGAGGAGATGGCAGGAAGAGGAAGAGGAGATGGAAGGAAGAGGAGGAGGAGGAGGTAGAAGGAAGAGGAGGAGAAAGAGAACAAGGAGGAGGAGGAAGAAGAGAGTAGGAGGAGGAGGAAAAGGAGAATAGGAGGAGGAGGAAGAGGAGAATAGAAGGAAGAGGAAGAGGAGAAGGAACAAGGGGAGGAAGGAGAAAGGAAGAAGAGGAAGAGGAGAGTAGGAGGAGGAGGAAGAGGGGACTAGGAGGAGGAGGAAGAGGGGACTAGGAAGAGGAGAGGAGGAGGAGGAGGAAGGAAGAGGAGGAGGAAGGAAGAGGAGAGGAGGAGGAGGAGGAAGGAAGAGGAGAGGAGGAGCAGGAGGAGGAGGAAAGGAGAGGAGGAGGTAGAGGAGAGGAGGAAGAGGAGAGGAAAGTAGGAGGAAGAGGAGAGGAAAGAAGGAGGAAGAGGAGAGGAAAGTAGGAGGAAGAAGGGGGAGGAGGAAGAAAGGAAGAGAACAAGGACAAAAAGAGGAAGCCTAATACAACGCATAACTCTATGAAATACTAAAACACACAGAATAAACACTCCAATGTTGTTTTCATTTGTCATACAATGCCAACCTGGGGTATCATTAGATTAAGCCTTGGAAACTACTTGTTAGTCAAATAATAACTTACTGGCAAGCCCCTATCAGTAATTCCCCATTTAAGATACTTTCACTAAGCACAGTTTTTCTCTTAATCTGTCAGTCAAAAATACAAACACTTTTCACATAATATGCTTCTTAATTAATCTCAAAGGTGTGCTGTGAAAGATCAACATTAATTTATTTTAAAATATTAATTTAAATTTAACACAAATAAATCTCTTCATACTTGGTTGCTGTCTTGCATATGATCCTTAAATGTTTGAGAAAAAGTCCCTCTTGCTGGGAACTAACCCTAAATGTTCACCTATCAGCAATTTACGAGAATATACTGTATATCAACTATTAAATGAGGAATTACTTTTGGCTGGCATTATACACAAACAAATCTCACAATTTACACAAGGTGGAAAATGTGCCTTTAGATCTCAGATAATGTTTTAATATAATTCAATCCTAGGCTTATATAAAATGAGCTTCTTAAACTTGGAATTAAGAGTGCATGGTGGGCCTGTTGAAGTGGTTCAGTATTTTCGTATATCATTTGTAAAGCCTCCATGCTTGAAATGGCCTTGGCTGCTTGATCTCTGGCAGCCTGCCTATTCGGTTCCTTATCCCTGAGTTCACACACTATGACCTCATCCCTATTCAGTTCATTATCCCTGAGTTCACACACTATGGCCTCATCCCAAGTCTTTTTCAGTCTGCCTCTCGCAACCCTACCCCCGATTCTCACCTTCCACACCCAATTGTTATAAAAATGTGGTGCTGGGCAGACACCTTCATGTGGTGGCACTGATATAACCAGGCAGGCCATATCCAGTAAAAAGGGCCAGATGCTCACTCACTGAACATTTAATCCCCTGGAATCCTGACTACCTCGCACATTTTCCTCTACATAAGCACTTCAAAACTATCAACTTTCCCATTTATCAACACCAATACACCAGCTGGTGTTCTCAGTGCCAAAGATCCCTCGTGGCTAAATACACAGACACAGGACAACCAAGGGACTCCTGACCAGAAAAACACGAACACATAAACCACCACCACCACCACACCCCAACAAGACCTCCACACAGACTTATAAGGCTGCCTCCTGTCCCCAGCCTCACTGTGTACCTCTTCAAATATGTTAGTCTATTTATATCTGACAGAACTGGACCAATTCCAAGAAACAGTGATGTTTAGTAATGAACTTAACTGACCCTCCAGTCTGGCCCCACTTTGTCAAAGGAAAATAAAATCATTATGGCCATTCAAACCACCAAGGAAGTTGTACCAGACCCATCAGTTGACCACTGCCCCAAATGTATTACAAAGTGACCTCCATCCAATTAAAACGTGCAACCATTTCTGTGTTTTATTTTTCCTCCTTTTTTTTTTCTTTTTTCCTTTTCCTCTGTTAATAATTTTTCCCTGTACAAACTACCTAGTCACTACAGCCATTCAAATCCTTCAACACTACAAGCACTGCCTCTTCCTCCTCTAACACTATTTTCCTCTTCTCAACACAACACCTCCCCACTTCCCCTTCTCCCCAACACTACACTTCCTTCTTCCTCTACCCTGCAGTAAACTTCCTTCTTCCTCTACCCTGCAGTAAACTTCCTTCTTCCTCCTCTACCTTGCACTACACTTCCCTCTTCTTCCTCTACCCTGCACTACACTTCCCTCTTCTACTGCTACCTAACATAACACCTCACACAATTTGTTTTTCCCCTGCCTAAACAACCTACATCCTAGGGGACTGTGTTGTGATAAGCTTATTATTTTTTTTATACTGTACTGTAGCTAAAACAAGTATCTGTGCATACTACATGAGAAAGATTATTATATAATTTTATTCTATTTTTTTTTAATGCAAAGGAGAAGAAACTGAACGCCAGAAGCTTGCAAGAGTGTTCCCTCCAAGAAAAAATAAATTACAGCCAAATTCAAGATCCGTTCATTTTGAGATGCCTGGACAAACTGCCTTAAAACTGAAGATTTAGGGTGATAAGTACTGGGCCATCAAGCTTGTAATATTGTAAATTCACACTAATACATTTTACAATGTAGTGGTATATATCTTCCAGTAAATTAACCACTCTTTCTAAACAGTATATCATTTCTCTCTGTATTGATAAGCTTCTTCTGGCATCCTAAATAAGTGTAATCAAATATTACGTGGCATTCAGTGTCAAGGCAATTTGTATGCATTAACTCCACGGCTACATAAATCCATTCTGTCACTTTTTATTACTCTACTTTCCTTTTCAGGTGGCTTTACATAAACTGACAAGCCTAAAGGTTTCTTGGAAGCCTGGAAACCACTTACAGAGCTGGGTGGTAACCATATAACCAACCCATACGTGTTCCCTGCATGTGAAGAGGTTCTTGGCGGAGGGTTAGGGTTCCTCCTCGTAAAATAACCAACTCAAAATGACCACCCCTAATGGGATCATGGTGTCTGGCTATAGACAGATGGACACTGTACATCAAATATTAGCTGTGGTAAGAACTGTCTCCCTATACTGAGAGAGCAATCATATGTGATACTGTTCTTGGCGAGTGAAAGCGTGTATATCAACCCTCCTTAGATATCACTTGTTACGTTCATAATTTTGGCAACACTGACCCCCTCCTGCAGATGCTTGTTTTGGCTACTGTATACACTCACTACCCAGCACCTACACCCAGTCAACACCTACACTAGTGCTTCAAAAAACATCTGTTCTAATCCTACACCCAGCACTAAATTTCACAAAGATATATTTGATACAATTTTCTTCTTCCCACTAAAACAGCCCCCATTCAGAGAGAACTGTACTGTGGAAATCCATGGCATTTCACAGTCCAGGTCATCAGCTCCGACCACCTGCACTATTGCAGTCCGCTGATGGCTGTGGCCGTCAACCTTCTGCTGTTTTATTTATTTTTATTTTATTTATTTTATTTATTTCACTCTGTACATAGCTACCACCTACAGCATAAAATATGATGCTTGTCATAAAATACCATGGAAAGCATGTAATCAAGACTTACACTACACAGAGTGCTTCAAAAAAAATCTATTCTCATCCTATACCCAACACAAAATATCACAAGGATATATATTTTTTTCTCCCCCCTAAACGGCCCCCATTCGAAACGAACTGTATTGTGAAAAGCATATGGAATTTCACAGTACAGGTCACCGGCTCCGACCACCTGCAACTCTGACCATACGCAATACCGGTAGCCTAAGTGCAGTCCGCCAGCGGCTGTGGCCGTCATCCACCTTCCCCCATCCCAGATGGTGCATAGCTACTACCTAGATATACAACAGAAGCCTTCAAGAACCATCACGAGACACCCACCCTTCCGACACAACTACACCCAGAGAAACAATTTTTTTTTTTTTTTTGTGTGTGTGTGTCCGACTCTGGGCATAGGCTTCACAGCCTGCTATCAAGGCCCAGTCGTCCTCCTACAATCTACATGTCACCACTTCGGCGCTTAACACCCACCGTCCATATTGAATACATGCTAGGGCTGTCTCATACAGGACTGGTGTATTGGTATTAGCGGGGTCATTTTTACGACATGTCGGCGGGTCTTCTGGTAGATCAGTAAAGCCTGATTTAATGAAATTCAAATCCTTAAATTGTTCCCTGCACCAGAAAGGATTCGAACCTGGGTCCCATGGGACCGCAAGCCAACTCTCTACCGATCGAGCTACCGCCTCCCCTAAAATTACACCTACACTCTCTAATTTGGTTTAAAAATGGCTTGTGCTCTCATGAATGCTGATTTATAAGAATACAGGAAACTGGCATTAAAATATGATGCCTGTCACGATGAAAAGCTATTGAAAGAATACAGGTCTGTAATAATCTGTTTCTGCCAGTGGGAAATGTTAAAAAAAAGCTGTGTAAACATGAAAATCTGTGCCAAGTTAGAGTGAAATGAGTATAACCAGATTTCCACACAATCATCATCTCTTTCTCTACTTCAGTGCCAACATAATATACAACTCACAGACAATACACTATGCCCGCAGTGTATTGCCTCCTGCCACACCACAACACACTCACCACACACACTATCACACCACACTACCACAACAGACAATCTTTCAACATACAGTATATCTTTGGGGCTGCCAGGATTTCTGTAGTCAATCAAGTGGGATTACAAGCCAAGATTTACTAATACACAGAAAATATTCTTCAGAACAGCATAATCTTGATCTAATAGGTTTATTGTCTATTGACAAAGGAATAAGTCATAAGAATCAATTTTTATGCTAAAGGAAGGTGGGGCAAACACTCTCAGTACAGGTGATGGGAGGGTCAGAGGCCTGTAAGGATTTTTAGCACTAGGACAAGCTTTCTCTCTCAATTTCTCTCTTTCAATTTCATTTCCAGTGAACAAGGAACAAAAAATGAACAAGCATCAAGCAGAAGAACTATCAGCACCATGCCTAGTGAAGTGGACTAATCAACATCATCGTAACCAATTATTTTTCAATCATCATAACCATTTATTTTTATTTTTCAAGCAGTCACACCCCTATTCATTAATTTATTTATTTTTTTACATATGGGTGTAATGTACAGGGCCCATAAAGCACAGAGGAAACCCAACAGAGGGAGAAACAGGCCAACTGCAATCCCACTGAAATGACTGACACTCATTCACTCGCCATTCAAATCCCAGTACCTTACACACACACACACACAGATGCAGATGATGCTAAAATCATGAAACATATTAAATGTATTGGTAGCTGTAAAGAACTGCAAGAGGACTTGGACAAACTCCACAGCTGGAGCCAGACTTGGAAAATGGCCTTTAATGCCAAGAAGTGTCATGTATTAGAAATGGGAATAAGTGAAAGAAGACCACACTGGACATATAAAATGGGCAATGAGATAATTAGTAAAAGAAAGGATGAGAAAGACTTGGGAGTGATTATTCAGGATGACTTGTCATCAGAAAAGCATATAAACAAAATCATTGGGGGAACTTATGGGCAACTGACCAACATGAGAGTGGCTTTTAATTATATGGATGAGGAAATGTTGGGGGAGATGATAGTGACCATGATAAGACCAAGACTAGAGTATGCGGCAGTGGTATGGTCACCTCATTTGAAGAAGCATATTGATAAACTAGAGAGGGTTCAACGGATGGCAACGAGGATGATACCATGTTTAAGGGATCTCACCTACGAGGAGAGATTGGAAAAACTGAAATTACCAACAATGCGCGAGACAAGGGAAAGAGGGGACTTGATCACGATAATTAAAAATGTAAGAGAATTGGAAAGGGTGGATAGAGAGGATCTTTTTGTGTTGGATGATGGAAGAACAGGAGGTCATGGCTTCAAGCTAAGGAAAAGTCGATGTCTTAATGATCTCAAAAGGTTTAGTTTCCCGAACAGAAGTATAAGTATTTGGAATGACTTAGACGAAGAGGTGGTGCAAGCGACAAACATTCATGTATTTAAAACTAGATTAGATGAATGTAGATATGGAGACAGGACAACATGAGCTGAGCTCAATTCCTGTATACTACAAATAAGTAAATACAAATAGGTAAAAACACACACACACACACAAAACCATGGGGACATCACACATCCTTGCTTACTCCAACAGTGATATTAAACCACCATCATTTACATATTTTTCTCTCTCTCTAGACTCAACAAAACCCCAACCTAATGCAAGACACCAACACCATCACCCAAACGATACACAGACTAAGGAAACGAACAATGAAGAAGAAATATCAACACAACAGCCTTAGAACAAAGATAACAATGGTTCTAAAATGTATAAACAATTGCCTGTGCTGGTGGACGGCTTATAACTTTACCCAACAACCTCTGCCTAATATTGCATATGATAGAGACCTGACAGGCAAATTAGTTCCTGCACCTGCTTAGGAAAATATGGCAAATAACTGTGTGATACGAAGCAGTCTATCAAAATAGTTCAGTCCACTGGCTTGGGATCCTTCCATATCTATCTCTCTATCTATAGCCCGATGCCCTAATCCATACAGTTATAAAATTTTAAACACCTGAACATCAGAGGCACATTTCCACATTACACATAAGAATAGAAATACAAAGATAACATATTACATTTCAACACACACCTATGGTCAGTATATTTCCACCTGACAAAACAAGGCAACCTTTATAACTTCAGTACTAAATCATTGGTGTATAAAATTCAATCGGCCTTAGTGATGAGGTACGGATGAGTCTCCTTGGTTACTATTCAAATTAACTTAGTCTGACTACACTTGGCCATAATCCAAGCTAGAGGTTATGACTCTCTGTCAGGCAAAAGCAAACTGCCTATAGATATAAACAGGCACCAAAAAAACACACCAACATCAATATATAAACATACAGTCAGCCACAGGGAAAAAAATATTAACAGGAAACATAAACTGTATTAACGACAAATGTTTGTATAGATGCAGGGAAAAATCTCCACTCATTAATCCCAGACCTAAATGAGGGAATCAAGTGAGGATGTTTAATGAAGGGAATCAACTCAAGATGCTCATTAATCTTTGCCATAAATGAATGTTAACTAAGGATGCCTGTTAGTGTTAAATTCTCAGTGCTATTTGAGGCAATACATATTTCTTTTTAAAGCAGAGATGAAAAAAACAAAGGCTGCAAGAAATAATACACAAAGGAGAGCCAAATTCAAGATCCATTAATTCTGAAACTCCTACACACTTTGTGTTTTAAAGAATGGAGGACATAGGCAAGGGGAAATACAGACTGAGGGTGACAATTTCACAGCTGACCTGTTGCCAATTAAAATCAACTACACAAGGACAAGAGTACATATTTTTTTCAGCATATTTTTTCCTGTGGCTGACTGCACAGTACATCACAATGGCATAGCCAAAAAAATAATGCAAAAATAACAAGAAAATAGGCATACAAATATAATAACCAACATCAAAACATCAGGAAAGACAATATATGCAAAACACCTATTTTTATTGTCTGGTAAAAAAGCACTATGGCTTTTTGCAGTGTCCTGTTATTGGCCACAGTAATTTATGATCTTTTGGGCTGATAAATACCTGCTGTTGTGGTGGTCCAAAGCTCATTTTAACTACAAACAATCAAAGTCAATGCTGGAGAAACTAAATACTGGAATTTAATGAAGGAAAAGAGGCAGTATGGGCTTTTGGGTGAGAATTAATCCTTACAACAAAGATTATCTTCTATTAATCTTTTTTCAGACATGTGTGTGCATCTTTCAGCAGTCTACTTTGGAAAATGACATGCATATATCCTTAGCAAAATTTCCCAGCTCATTTAACCACATCTCATTCAAGAAGCTAGATGATCAGCACACACAGATAAGCTACAAACAACTGACACTGTTTGATTTAGTCAGGGAGCAAATACTGTACAGGCAAAAATGCTGAATTTGCCGTTATACTGGCTCAGAGAAGCGGCTTGGTTACAGCACTACTACAGAGGAATACCCAAACACCTGCCACTGTTTTATTTAGTCTGGAATACAGGACCACAGCAACAGAAGCCCACAATTTTCTAAACCATAATACAGGGCTGCCCAAATATCTGGTGATCGGCTCAGTCTGCGGGTGTGGGGGATGCATGTATTTTGACAACTTTATTCAATTATGCTCTGTTTAACTGGGGATTAAATTACCATCTTTCCTTTGCAAATGCTACTTGAAACAAGACGCCAGTCATGAAGAAGTGCTATGGAAAGGATGTTGGGCCACAGTGCTAGCTTATTCTGCCAGTGAGGTATGGGAAATAAATCTGGATAAGGCCAAAAATCTCATGTCTCCTTGTGTCATGCCATATACTGTATCATGCTTGTGTGTCATGTCTCTGTCTGTCATGTGTGTGTGTGTGTGTCATGTCTCTGTGGTAGTTCAATTAGTATTTGGATGGAGCTATAAGAGAGATAATGGGCAGGAATGTGAATATATTGGAGTGTCTAATGAGAGAGGGGAAGGTGTGGAAACTTCCTGAACTGTTGCTTGCTGATGATACTGTATTGTGAGGAATGTGAACTGCAAGGCTTGGTGAATGAGTCTGGGGGTGTATGTAGGAAACAGAATCCAAAAGAATGTATGTATGAGTAAAGCTGTGATCTTAGAGGGAAAATAAGTCAAGCCTACACAGTGAGACAGGATGGTGAGGAAACAGAAGGAAAGTGCATTCAAGTACTTAAGTAGTGTGATGAGTATGGATGCAAGTGCTTGAATGGGTACAGCAGGGTAGAAAGGTTGCTGGATCACTGAAAGCTGTGATAATGGGTAGGGAAGTGAGCATGGAAGTGAGGCTTGGATCCTGCTGGAAGGACACAAGTCAAGAGTGACAGCAGTGTAAATGAAGTGAGGAGTGTGTGGAGCTTTACGGACAGACAGACAAATGAGGAAGTAAAGATGCATTGTGGTGTTATGAGGAGAAATACTTGAGATAGATTGGCCATGTAGAGGATGGAGAATGAGAGACTGACTAGAAGAAGGTATGTGTATGATGTGGAGGGCGAGGGGGGGAGGGGAGGGGAGACCATGGCGAAGATGGAAGAATGGAGTGGAGAGATACGAGGGAGGGGGTGTGAGTTGGAGAGAGGGCAGTCAAATGGCAGATGTCAGTGCAACATGGAGTTAATTTGTCTGTGGCTCCCCTTATGGGACTGAGATGTCTGGCAGTAGAGAGATACCCCCTTATGGGACTGAGAAGTCTGGCAGTAGAGAGATAACAGTCAGAGGAAGACATAAATTTCTGCTTACTGAAATGAGTGACCTTTAAGCAATTACTGAAGCCAGTGCAAGGGGAGATATTTAATTACTTGGCAAAACATGCAAACAATGGATGTAAACAAGCAATTGCTATAAAGTAAGGAAGGGTTATGGGCAACAAACAGAAAATGATGCACGGCAGATATGGTAATGGTGACTGAGCCTGCACCACATCAATCAGTTATAATCAAAATAATAACCAATTGCAATAAAATCATAACCATCATAACCACCCAAACCTCTTTTTCCCACCTAAGGATGGGGTAAGGTATGCTTCAAACAAGCAAGAACAAAGCATAAGACATGTTATATCTGAACCACCCTGTATTTCTTAGCATCTGTGGCAAATAACCAGGACTTACTGCTTGTTTATGTGATGGACAGGCATATGCAAAAGTATGCCAACAATGGTCTGCCAGCAATAACTTGTATTTCATATTTATCTTTCTTCTGTTCCAAGCAACATCCTTCTCCAACTTGTTCTCCTGATGCTTGGAACAGACACTTTCATATGGCAATGATCAGATATCGAAACTGTCAGGTTAAACTAACAGCCTTCAGTTCCTTTATCCCCCTAAAGGAGAATGGTGGACTATGAAAGAATAGTAACTCTGGTGTGCAGTCCTTACCACATACACACAACACCTTCCATTCCTACAGCTGGCACAGAAGTGTCAACATACTTTTGCTCATGCTCAGGACAGGATTTCTGCAAAACATTTCATAGCCTATGGTAGTGTACGGCTGGCCAGTTGTCTATAACCTTAGTCGCTTTACTCAAATCTGGCGAAGACGTCTTCTTTCAGAGGTGGCAGCAGCAGGTAAAGAAATGGGTTGTTTGGTATGATTGCTAATCAAAGTGGACATCTTGTGACTATCATAAGTAACGGGCCAAGTGGCATCTTGCTGCCCAGGATATAAGTTACTACACAAGTGGCAATATAAAACTAGACAAGTCATGTGGTGGTGTAATGAGTTACGGAGTTCCAAGTAAATGTGGCCCAATACGGTATTATATCAGTCAGTAGCTAGTCCCAGGTCTCTTGCATAAAAGGGGAAACAAAAAATCTGTGAATGAATGGGTGGCTGTGAATGTGTGGTCCAGCATCTCATAGATGTGAACAAAGTGTGCAACATCTCACTTGCAATATCCACTTAAGAGCGTACACACAATCATTGAAGCATTGCCTAGGCCATAAAAAAATATAAAAAAAAACAACCATCCACACAACCCCCTCATAGAGCATTCCGCCCCCTTACTGCACGGACACAACGTGATTATTGCAAGCAAGGTGATGCGTGCATGTGTACTTATAATCATCCACCTGTGTGCCACTTATCTTTCCAACATTTGAAATGACAACCCCTTCTCTTTGAACTCCGGAAGCCACATTACCCACATTGGAACCGATATATATCATTGCACACGCTGGTGGGTTGTGTGTTGTAAAAAGGCAACCCACCCACCCAGTCATCCCCAATTCCTCAAAACCCCACTAGTAGCAAAGGGACCTGGGGCTGCGCTACACGATGTACTGAAAGAGCAAGGCAAATAGTGCACTAGAAAAACTTTTAAACAAAAAATTAGTTTATTTCCCACAAGCAGATTCTTCGTTCATTTTCTGCCAGCACAAAACTTTAATCTACTCAGCCTGATTTGGCACTTATTTTTTACATGCGTACCAGTGTTTAGCATTCCAACTTCCACACGGGGGAATCGATAGGGCCGAGGTTCATAAACAATGAGTAACGCTGACACTACAGGGTCGATTGGTGTGGGTGATTGAAACGGAAGTCATAGCAACAATACTGTATACACGAGTACCTGAAACAACTGGCTGAGCCTTACGCAACAGATTACCTGTCCACTGCGCATCAAACATAATATGTCAATAATAATAATACAAATATCAATAATAATAAGTATTATTCACTGGGGTGTCTTTTAAGTGGCTGAGGAGGCTTGCGGAGAAATCACATTACGAAATTACCACAGCCACAAAGAAGACAAGCCACTTTGACTGAACTAACACCAGACATTGTTCAACTGAGAGAAAAACTGTACTAGCAGGTAAAGGCATCAAAAATAGCATGGGGAACTTTTCTGCAATGGGATGGATGTACACTTGAAGTATTGTGTTATTCTACCACTGAGATATATGAAAAAAGCTGGTGAGTGGACAAATCCTGGGCCAAGTTAAGGTGCAAGATGTATGATAATTGAGTACAAACTAATATAAGTTAAAAATAAAGATCACTGTTATCCTTAGACCCCAATGCATCCCTCTCAGTGGAATAAAACCATCTGGTGTTAGTTGGAATAAAGACAGTTGCTCTCCCACTTACGAACATCTGAGCTACAAACTATTTATGCTGAAATTAAAGACTCACCTGCTTGAGATTTTATTAGGCTTTGTGGCTGCCAGCCTGATAGTGCCAGGGACTGAGTCCTGGCACTGCAACATCCTATCCTATCATCATCATTGTTGTCGTTGTCGTCATTGTCGTTGATTGGCAAGTAAAATCAGTACCTAGATTAAGTTAACAGGCTTCGTATACCCTAATGGTGGAATGATATAGTTGTGGCGCCAAGCACTGCCACTGATTATAATTATCAGCATCAGTTATGGAGCCTAGCACTGCCACTGATCATCATTTTCACCATTCCTAACTTGTTTTCCCACCCAACGATGGGGTGAGGAGTTCTCCATTAAAATATCGTAAGTAGGGGAGCAACTGTTAAACTCTGTCCATCTCAACTTGGCTTAAAAGTGATCTGGAAAAGATGCAGAGCCACAGTAATGCTATCTTTTTTTTTCTTTTTATGTGTCCGACGCTGGGCATAAGCTTCACAGCCTGCTATCAAGGCCCAGCAGTCCTCCTACATACCAACACCTCTACATGTCTTACTCTGCTTTTGGGCTATGAGGATTAGGCTGCTAAAGATAAAACTCTCCACCAAGTCAAGGTGGACGAACCAAAATATTTCTAACTCACATTTCTGAAGGGTAGTAGTAGCTGTAGTAGTAGTAGTACTGTAGTTCTTGTATTTCACATAGTACTGTAGTTTTTGTATTTGAAGTAGTAGTACTGAAGTATTGGTTGGTCTTATAGGTAGATAATTTCAAAACCAATGGCCCAGGGGAATTAACCTCTTTAGGGCAGAGGTTAAATGTTACCTTACTGAGGTAACATTATTGGCTCCAGCACGGCAGCAGCACAGCAGCACCTAACACCACCATGGCAGCTCCAACACCTGCACGGCAGCACCAACATAGCAATTGCAGGAACAGCAGCATCAGTAACACAGACAGCACCTGAAAATATGCAAAGTTTTTAGGAGATAATCTCAAGCCTGTTCATAATTTAACCCTTTTGTCTGTGGAAGAGTTCAACATAGATTTAAACCCCTGGTGTACTGGTGCTGGAGTGGCACTAATAGGATGGGGTGGGGAGGGGGCTGCCTGATTACATTAACACTACTCGATCCCATCTCCATATCCCAAGCGGAGAACAGTGGACTACAGAAGGGTAAGTCAGCCTGCAGTCCACTGGGTTAATGTTCTGATGGGCCTGCGGTTGCAACTACAACTACTAGTACATGAGACCTAAGATGAATAAATCCATTTTACATATTGTCTAGCTCAATTTCCTGGTTATAGTCCCTCAAGCACTTCCTTATTCCCAGAAAGGAAGATGGTGGACTGCAGCAGATGGATAACCTCATGCCTGCAGTCCACTGAGTTCCCATAAGTCTCTCCTAATATGAATAAAACAGCCTGGTGGTAGCAAGTATAAACTAGGCTCTATGACAGCATCAGAAGGAGCACAAGCCTACAAGCCCACAAGGTTGCTCCTTCCAAGAAAAAATAAAAACACGATAACAGAGAGGCAAACTCAAGACCTATTCATTTCAACATGCCTGGACACAATGCATTTAAAACAATAGAGATCATGGGCAGTAGGATACACACAGAAAGTTCCAGAGTTGACCTGTTGCATACATTAAGTACTGGAAATAATGGTTAACTCTTGCATTACAGAGTTTACATACCTGTAAAGAGTGAAATAAACAGTCACCATAGACTGAATTAACGTGCCTTTCAAAACAAATAAAGGAATCAGACTTAACTATATTCAGGACCAGACCCAGCACTATTTGAAAAAAAAAAAAAAGGGGGGGGGGATTCCTGGCAGATTTACCCCTAAGACATTAAAGAAATAAAAAATATTCATATATTTCACTTGTTTTCATCATATATGCATAGTAATACTGTATAGACAAGTGCAAGTGAAATAAGATCTCGAGGAGGAGGAAGTATTCAAGTAATAGAAATTGTGCAATGAGTAGATAATCTATCAAACAATTTTATCCCTAAGGTCAGCTGATTTATTTCTATTATATGAGTAAAACATTTCCATTTCAATCAACACTTTTCCAGGTCTTCTTAGGTCTTCCTGGCGGTCGACGTCCCACCACTTCCAGTTACTCTGCTATGCTCGCACAGCTCCCTTCCTCACTCCTCCTCACATGACCAAACCATCTAAGCCACTTCTGCTGATAAGATCGAGATCCTTCACCCCGCATCTGCTGGCTACCTCCTCACTCAAAACTCCGTCCACCCATATTATACTGATCTGTTCAGCTCAACATTCAAGATGAAGCGAAGGCAAGTTTACACCAACGAAAAATGAACTGAGTATAGCTAAGGGTCAGTTGAGGTTTACTGTGTGTACTTGTTCCAATTCTCAGAGGGTTACCAAGTCTCCAATCAGTACCCAACCTACTTTTACACTGTTATTCTTATGATGTATAAACAAACAGTTAATACAGACAACAGTTGCCAGTTTGGTTATTAAGTGTTTGGTAGTTCTTTCTTATGTAAGGAGGAGCAGACAAGATAACAAGAAAGTCTATGAACAGCAACCCAATTAACTTTGTGGAGTGCTTGGCAATCGCAGTAACCGAGATTAAAGTAATACAGTTTGCTTGCTACACGTAACAAAACATTAACAAGACTTACAGGAGGCAGAGGAGAAGATGGAGCAGGAAGCAGATGATTCTGGGTGTCAAAATCCTCTTCTCCAGCATGTGCATCTTCTCCAAGGGCAGGACCAACAACTGAAGATAAAGTCTGAATTACTGAACTGTATTCATTACATTATCACATCAAAATAACCCTCCGATTTTAATCTCATTAAGCTATTTTGCCAGTGATAAAACCCTCCTTGTTCAGTGGATCCTATCTCACCCAGTCTTCAGGTGCAGTGGCTAGCACAGACAGCTTTGGGTCCTGGTGCTAATAAGGATCCCTGACAGTCCATGGGAGTGAATTTTTTTTTCCATAAAACTGATTCAGTGATGGCGCATTTTTTAATAAATACCTTAGAGAAACATTAAAATTTCACCCTTATTTCTTCATTTTAGGATGTCTTAAAATATCACCAAGCCTCTAAATGTCCCGGAACTTCCATGTAACACTGGCAAGTACCTTCCAACATGTCACCAAACATCTAAGTAATATCAAGTACTGTACCTTTAAGATGTCACCATACTAGTACCTTTAGATGTCACCAGTACTGTACCTCTACATGTCACCAGCACTAAGATTCAACATCCTTTCCAATGGCCTTCATTATGAGCACCATATTATACCGATGACGATCCGTTCCTGCGATGGAGCGATGGCAAGTTTACACCTAGATAAAATGAAAAGAGTATAGCTGATGCCTAGTGATCTAGGGGAGCAAGGCACTGCTGGTGGATGGGGCCAGTAAGGGTTTATATCTAAGTGACAGTTGAGGTTTACTGATTACAGTGCCATTCAGGAAATAATGAGGCTGGTCATCCTTGCCCTAACCCCTCTGCAGCAGGGAACAAACATTCTGCATGCAATGTATGTAATGGAGATCAAGCTTATTTCATGTACTATATTTTGGTGGCAAGGCTGGGCTGCAGCGCAATCAAATAAACTCGTAGCTTTATGCCTGCCACCCCTCACAACAACCCTATTGACTTTGTGGAGTGCTTGGTAACCGTAGTAACTGAGATTAAAACAATACGGTTTGCTTGCTACACGTAACAAAACATTAACAAGACTTACAGGAGGCAGAGGAGAAGGTGGAGCAGGAAGCAGATGATTCTGGGTGTCAAAATCCTCTTCTGCAGCATGTGCATCTTCTCCAAGGGCAGCACCAACAACTGAAGATAAAGTCTGAATTACTGTACTGTATATATTACATTATCACATCAAAATAACCCTCCACTGGCGCATCACCAGTGTGTGGTTTCCGTGGCCCCTTCCTTTGGCCAGGCTCCGGCGCACCAGGTGAGATAACTAAACCACCAGGCATTTATCTGGTTATTCTGTTGCCATCCACCATAGCTACAATTTTTATTCTACTGAGTGTGGATAACGGAAATATTTTCACACATCCCTTAAAACCAAGAATGCCTTTACCTGGTATCTAAAAACTCCGCTGAACAGTTATTATAAACCTACCTTTACACAGGTGTACAGCTTTGATCATCTGGAGACAAGGCAGCATGACTGCAGAGGACATGGTGACATGGGGGCTTCTGGAATTAGGACATGGCTACAAATACCATTCCAGCAAAGCAAATACTTAATAATGTACACTGTGTCACTTTTCAAAAGTTCCTTCTCCACATCACCTTGACGGAAACAGCAGGGCGATACGGTATTTTAAAATGCTTGAACTTTTCAAACTGGAGAAAAAAAAAAAAAAATAGATGACACTGAGTTAAAAATTCCCATGGAGTTCCATTTCTTTCCTTCATTCTTACCTCTTCCTTCTGCCAATGGGTGTCTCTACAATGAGTGACAAGCTCACCTGGTTGGCTACCCCATTACAATTTAACAGTATGGCTCGGTAGGAATCTGCTTTTTAAGAAGCAGGGCAGCCCATACCTGCTGGCACGCCAGCCCCATTCCCTATACACATCATCATCTGAATATACTATTGAGTAGGGGCTGAGTTTTGTGCCATATGCAGGGTTGATAAACTACTTGAAGGACTTCGAATTATGAATCATAGTTATTCAATATAATCAAACAAGATGTGACCTAGCTGTGAGTGGAGGGACTTTTTAAATGAAGTAACTGAGTCGGCGCTAACAGTATTATCAGACAGAGAATTCCAGAGGTCTATACATCTGATACTGAAGAACCTGCGTCTACACTCGGATGAAATGCGGGGCTTGGCCACCTTGAATCTATGACCCCTGGTGTGAGTTAATGAAGGAAGAGAAAAAAGTTTGGGCGGTGTGATTGGGGATTGATGATGAAAGATTTTCCAGTATTTAATAAGGTCAGCTCTGATCAGTCTCCCTTTTACAGAATACAGGTCCAGGTTTTTCAGATGGTCAGCATAACTGAGTTCGGACAGCTCACTGATTTGCTTGGTCCATCTGCGCTGTACAGACTCCAGGAGCTTCAGATTTCCGTGGTAGCCTGTATTCCATACAGTGGAGCCAAACTCCAGGATAGGTCTGATGTGGAATTTGAACAAAGTCAACATAAAAACTCGGTCACAACAGAGGGTGGACTTCAACAAATTATTTGCCAGGCCTGCTGCTTTTTTTACTGTATTTCTTATGTGAGAGTTGAATTTCAGTGAGCTGTCAACCAAGATACCTAAGTCTTTGTGTATAGTTTCTACAGAGAGACTGGTGTTGTTCATGTGATAGTGCTGAAGTGTGCCAAAAGAGTTCCAATCAACTGGGCCTCTCTGACATCGCAGTACAGTGGACTTGTCAAGACTGAAACGTAAACCCCAGGACTCAGCGACCTTGTACACCATATCTATGTCCTTCTGACACGTATTTATGTCTGCAGCTAACGAGGAACAGGTATTGTGATGCAGCTTGAGGTAAATCTTCATGTTGTCAGCAAAGAATTTGCATTTGGAGCGTATATATGATGGCAGAAAGTTCATGTATACCAGAAAGAACAAGGGGCCTAGAACAGATCCCTGGGGGACAGCACTAAGAACATTCCTTAAGGAACTGGTGCAGCCAGACACAGACACTTTCATGGTGCGGCCAGACAGGAAGTCAGAGATCCAGGACAGCAAGGAACCACTGACCCCCAGTAGTCTTAGCTTGTCGATGAGTATTGAATGGTTGACAGTGTCAAAGGCTTTGCTAAAATCAAACAAGATGACATCCACTATATACCCAGCATCCAACCACGCCGTTGCATCATTGTACACAGGTAATAGTTGGTTGTCCACAGTTCTAACCTGTCTGAATCCATACTGGTCGTTTGACAGCACTCCATTAGTATCAAGGAAGTTGTATAGTGCCTCTGTAATAAATCTCGCCAGAGTTTTACAGCAAACAGAGGTCAGGCTAATAGGCCTGTAGTTAAGGGGTGTATGCCGAGAGCCTTTCTTGAATATGGGAATAATAATGGATTTTTTCCAGTCCTGTGGCAGTTTACCAATGGTGATAGACTTTTGAAATATTAAAAACAAGGGTAGAGCTAAGGATGGGCAATATTTCAGAAGACTGGGGTGCAGGCCATCAGGTCCCATACTGGTGTTTGGGTCCAGTCCTGCGAACTTGTCTCTCACTTCTTGCAAGGATGATGTCACTCTATCGAGGATACCCTCAAAAGCTTGGTGAGGGAAAGGAGCATGAGGAGCATGTGTTGAGTAAACTGTACAGAAGTGTGCAGCAAAAGTTTCTGCCAACTGAGTACAGTCGGATGATACTCCATTATCCAACCTTATGGGACCCACTGAGGGTGCACCCACTTTCATATTTCTGATGTACCGGTGAAATGGTTTTGAGGAGACCTGTGGTTTTCTAACCAGTGACATTTCGTGATTGATTTGCATGTGTGTAAAGTAGTTGCGAAAGCTGTCATTGAGAGAGTCGTAGTGTGTTAGAGCTTGAGAAGCCTCTGAGATAGTCTTCCATAAACACTCCTGGAGTGTTTGTATGTTTCCCAAGCTCTTCTATGGCAGTTTTTCAAGGCCTTGGGAGGTGATCTTGGAGGTGGGGGAGGTGTGCTGGACATATTCGGCACATACTGGTCGATTAATGGACTAAGGATGAACTGAAGTCTGTCATACATAGCATCAATCGATGGGCTTTGAAATTCGAACTGCCAGTCTATTTCACGCAGATGACTATTTATTTTGTTATATTTAGCTTTATGCCAAGAGCGCTTGGAGTGAAAATAGCTAACAGTCACAACACCGGCTTGATAATAGTATTGTAGCAGGACTGGACAGTGTCCACAGTTGGGCAGGGGACTCACTACCTCAATTTCTCCTACCCTGTCATTCTCAGATGTGAGGACAAGATCAAGAGTGTTGCCCGAGCTTAAATATGTGGGCATTGTTACCCACTGGTGCAAACCCAGACATGCAAAACAGTCCAGGAACAACTGGTGGAGGGGAAGAAACCTCACAGCCAGTGCTGTGCTAGACTGCCAGTTGATAAGGGGTAAGTTAAAGTCCCCAACAATCAATACCTCTTTCTATGGACAGAAGTCTAGTAGGAACGTTGGCTGGTAATTATGTATCCAAATTATGGCGCCTGGTAGTTTAGTGGGTATTTTAGGCAATCGAATCGGATTGAGCCGGTGAAGGTTTATAGCCAAGCGATGGCTGGGGTTTACTGCTCACATAATGCCATTCAGGGATGAGTGAGCCTGGTCACTCCCATCTTAAATGTCAGGACCAACTTGACTAGCCCCGGGCTCCTACGCTTCTCATGGGGCAACGCAGGATTGGATGATGGCTGGATAATTTGGTACAGAAAGCCCTTGATGTCAGGAATGAGTCCCAAAAATCAACAATGGATCACTAATATATATATATATATATAAAAGTTACTGTGGACTTTATGGTAAAAAAGGAGTACTATCTCTAGCAAGTTTGCCAACTATCGCTTACCAGCATCATGAATATTTCTCCTTCCTCCACAATTGGCCAAAAACCCCTCTATATATACAGTACAGCTAATTAACTTTCAAATTGGGGGAAATGGCACATCAACTTCATACTATAGATGTCTATGACACTAACAATTCTTCATGTGTGACTTAGTAATACACTTCTAGAAAATTATCTTCATTAACAGAGTGCTGGAAATATGAAGGCCATTGCAAATGATCCACTTTAACAGGAGCTTGACAGAATATCACTAAATCTATTATAATGTAGTTCCGACTTCCTATCCTGCCTAGCCAATCCTAGCAGGGACATAAGTGGTTTAAATAATTGGTAATTATGAATTTCAGCTTTCTCCCATGGTTTTCGATGTGTTACATGCAATTTTTATATTAATTTTTGTCGGGAAATAACTCGTTTTTTAGATATCCCCCCCCCTTAATACACGAAGGAAAAGCAGAATGAGTGATTTTCCGACATAAATGAACAACAAAATCGATTCAAACGCATCATAATCCATGGGAAAAAGCTACGTTCAATCACCAAAATAGTCAATTCATAGTTCTAACCTAACCAATCCAACCATACCTACCCTAGGTTACGTTAGGTTAGGTTATCTGCAAGAGTAAAATAAAAGTAGTTTGCGAGAAAAATGCCACACAAAAGTGCCTTAGAATTGTCTAAAATACCGTAAAAAAAAAAAGGCCAAAATAGTAATTAAGAAGTTGACAGCTGATCTTCATAAATACCAAATATAGTACATGTAAATAACACTGATACTACAAATCAATATCGTCAACTACTGTATTCCCCTCTAAAATTACCCAAAATTGGTTACAAATATATCCATTGTATCTAAACCATTTCATTTGATTGTGTTTAAATGGGAAACACATTGCAGCAAAACGGTATCTACATGAACATCCCCAAACTTGTCAACACAAGAATGATTGTCCAAAACTATACTATTCTTTTCAAAAACTGCCTAAAACTGGTTACATGTAAATCTCTGATATCTTACATCTGATCGTAGTTATCTGTTTAAATCTGCAAGAAGGTCTGGATGGAGCAGGATAAGCAGAATCTTGATCAGCATCTTCAATTAACGGCCATTCTGCCAAGTGACGACACCGTATTTCCTCACACTACCGAAAAAAAAAAAAAAAAAAAAACTGTACATCAAGAGCTTCACCATGATATTAACGTAACTGGGAGCGATTTGCAGTGTGCTGCAGCTTTACTGTAATATTATTGGCGGAATCTGGAAATTCCTATGCACAAAGGGTGGCACCACCTCCCTTCTTGTCCCGTCAATTCAAACGATTCCAATACTGTGCAGAGTATATTATACAACATACAAACCAGTTTTTATACCTTCAAATCTAAGATTTTTTTTTTTTTTTTTCAAAAAAATGCAATATTATTTTTAAATGTAGTGAGCTTTTCTAAGGCATTAATTATGTCAACTAAATTTTGAAATCTCCCAGTGTCTGAATGTTAGGTAGGACTTGCAGTTGTGAGAAGAGTTAAATTAAAGGGCTCCTAGGAAACCTGGAATCATCCGAACTCTTATGAGGCCCTTTGAGAGATTATATGGTCAAAATAAATTATTTACCTAGAAATAAGACTTCATTCTATTTAAAAAGTTCACGGAAAGGGTTAATTTCTGCGGTACGTGAGATCTTACCTAAATAAACATGGCAGGAGCAAAAATAAAACTAACAGAGTAACATCAATATACTATGTTCACTTTAATTAGGCATAAAACTGGTATCTCCCCTAAGCTGCAGAATGACATTGCCACCAGAATATGATGCCTGTCATGAGGAAGTGCTATGGAAAGGATGACAAGCCATAGCATCATCTTTTGCCATTTAAAACACAACAAAGGGATGACACTTTTACCTCTTTCGCAGCTTATTTCTCGTTATTTGATGTCAGAATAATACAATACTCTTGCTCTACATCCATCCCTTCGTGGCTAGTACCAAATTCTGCAGATATATCTTACAGGCATTTAAGATGGCAATTTGAATGCCTAGCTAAAGTGAACTTAAAATACTTTAATTTAGCCAGGGCCACATTACTTAGGTCAGTGACCATTAAGCCTGAGGAACATAACTATTAACACAGGCTCCTATGACTCACACAGGTGAATAATACTGCTTGGTATTAGATGGAGCAGATAAGTTGTTCAGATCATGAAGGGGTTAAGATGACATTAATAACTATGACCCTACTGAGCAGTTGAATATACAGGATTTTACCACTGTGCAGCCTATCTATCCGTCAATGTGCCAGACTTGTGTTTTTGTTGCTGAGTAACCATAACCTGACTGGCAAAGTGAACCCATCACCTGCAGGCCAGCAACCATCCCTACAGGGCCATCCCTTTACTGGATGGATGTTGAGTTTCTCTCTCTCCACCCAGCTAGCAGGGGCACCGTACCAGGCTCCACATACCCCTGCTATCTGGCTATATGGTTACCACCCAGTATTGTAAATGGTTTCCTGGGTTACAGAAAACCATTCATTAGTCTTGTCACCGAGTGTTGAGACACCCGAAGTGGAAATAATTTTAATGAAAGTTATAGGACGGATGGGTGAAATATGGAGAGGAGGCCAGACAGAAAAAAAATGATAATGGTGAAGGAAGAAGTAAGCTGCATCACACCAAGTGGGCGGATGACTGATGCCACCACCTACCACATGATTCATTTTGTTTCATTTCATTTTCCAACATGCTTCCATGCATCGGCCTTGGTCACATAAAGGCGGCTCTCCATGTTGCTCGATCTTTGGCAGCCTCCCTGTTCATTCCCTTAACCCTGAGGTCACACTTAATGACTTCGTCCCATGTCCTTCTCAGTCTACCATTCCCCCAATATTAACACTTCTCACCCTCTGCACCCAATTATCATCCTCCATCCTCTCAACATGTCCAAACCAGCTCAGCCTACCTCTCATCACAACACCAATACACTCCAGTCCCATCCTACCTCTCAACTCTTCCATCATAAACCCAGCCCCCTCGGGCCTTGCACGCAGGGACACACTGCACATCCACCTAATCAATGTCATTTCTGTATGTTTAACCCGCCGAGTCCCATCGACGTACGATGCACGTCGCTACTTTTTTCCGCAGACAGACCAAACAACGTGCATCGTACGTCACGCAATTGCAAGGCCCATTGTGTGCACATTTTTCAACATTCGCGGGTGATTTTTGGTAGGCATATGTGAGAGACCTTCCTCTACCTGCTGTCCTCCTAACCCCCCCTTCTCCCCCACACTGGGCAATTCACCTGTTAGCAGCAACCTAGCCAATAAAGGTATGTTGCCCCATGGTCTCTCTAATAACGAAATTCACGGTGAAAGTGATTCCTGAGGTGGAGGACAAAGAAACAAAGAAGCTAGAGGTAGAAACAAACAGAAATGATGAGGTGGTAATGTCGTAAAGGAAGGTGCCATATATTGGGGTTTTGGGTAAGTGAACAATGCTTATAAACGCCTATATTATTGTGTGAAAACCATTATAGACTTTTACTACACATAAATTCGTACCAAATAAATGAAATAAATAGGTAATTTAAAGTGGCTTGAATTAGTCAACCCTTCCATATTTCATTTTCTTAGCCAGGTACCCTGAAAAAGAAGGAAAACGTAAGGTTGAGTGGCACCTGTATCAACATTTTCTTACCTCAGGATCGCGATTTCACTGTGAATTTTCGATGTTTCTCACCAAAAGCGAAGGTTTCAGCCAAAAACAATAAGTCGAAAATCGGTCGGGATCTGGGGGTAGGCTGGGTAAAAAACCGGTCGGGACTCAGCGGGTTAAGCCTGCAAATATTCTCTTCCTTTACTGCCCAGGTCTCATTACCATACAGCATCACACTCCTAACACATACTGCATACAAAGACCCCTTAGCACGTAAGGAGAGTCCTCTCAATGTCAGGAGAGGCAACAGCTCCCTGAACTTCTTCCAACCACTTCTCACCCTAGCAACTGAGCTAGCTCCAGCCCCATGTCCGGCACATTAACATGTCTCCCAAATAACAAAACTCCTCCACACACTCCAGAGACTCACTAGCAAGTTCAATCCTTTCACACCTAACAATTTCCATCTGCTCTCCCCAGCATGCCGCACACATAAAATCAGCATTATCTCGGTCTACCTCTAATACCACTACATCTCCTGTACACCCATTTATCACAAACACTGCACAAGATGGAATTCCTTCCCACACCTTTGTGGCAAACTGCACATGGCCACACTCCCTCTCCTCCGATTGTACCGCCACCAACCCAAGATATCATCACTTCTGTTTTATCTGTATTTACCCTTAAGCCCTTATGCCCCATACTATCTCTCCACTTCCTAAATCTTTCCTCCACCTCCTTTTCATTTTCTGCAATCAACACCAAATCATCAGCATACATCTCCAACGGGAGTCCATCTCTGAAGTCACGTGAGAGGGCTTCAAGTACCATGATAAACAACAAGGGACTCAAAACTGACCCCTGATGCACACCAACATTCATGGAAAACTCATCACTCAACACTCCATTCACTCTTACCTGAGTGTGAGCACCCACGTACATGGCCACCCTAACCAGCCACTCTCCCAACCCAAGCTTTCTCACTGCCCTCTTCACCACCTCTCTAGGACCTCTGTCAAAGGCCTTTTCCAAATCAACAAAAACAAAATACAGTTCCCTTTTCTTTCCATTTTTCCTGAAGCTGTTAAACAATGAATATGGAATCAGTGGTCCCCCTGCCTGGCATAAACCCAAACTGCAACTCATCAATATTCACTCTTTCTATAATCATACCTTCTAGAACTCTCTCCATTACTTTCATTATCTGGTCTAAGAGCTTTATACCTCTGTAATTTCCCCTTTCCAGTGCATCACCCTTCCCTTTTGAACACATTTACAATTACTGTAAATAACATAAAACAAAATATTAAGGTGCAGTTGGCATAAAAAATAACTATAAAAAAGGGGCAAAAAAGCCCAATGTCACTTAGGCTGTGTTCATCTGATACTCTGGCTGGTGCAGGGAGGTCTGCAGTTTTGCATTACTAGAACCCATACAAGTGGCCCCATTGGATGCAGGCGGGAACTCCCATGCAAACTCCTACTTACAAACTATGACAACCATCCACGCCAACCAGTATTTGGTGGGGATATGCCTTCGAATATTTGTACATCCCTGGATAAATCATAATAATGCCTAAATCCCTGGCTCATTAAAAGAGTCTATCAAATGCATCATCATCAAAATCTCCCTGACTTCATACATCTTGGGATAAGTCATAACAGTGCTGTACCTTGATCACTACCTCATCAACTGAGCCTACAAAACACATCAACATCATCATCATTACCTTCCTTCCCCCTTCTTTTTTTTTCCACCTAAGGTTGAGGTAAGGTTCAGTCCAGAAAGAAAGGAAAGAGAAAGCATGACAGAGGAAGAACTATCGACAGCATGAGAGAGTGATACAGAAAAAATTAAGATATCAACAGTGTAAACAGTGAAATGGGCCTATTCCTCACCAATCCAGGGGTCAGTTTTGAGTCCCTTGTTGTTTATCATGGTGCTTGAAGCCCTCTCACGTGACTTCAGAGATGGACTCCCATGGGAGATGTTGTATGCTGATGATTTGGTGTTGATTGCAGAGAATGAAAAGGAGGCGGAGGAAAGATTTAAGAAGTGGAGAGATGGTATGGGGTACAAGGGCTTAAGGGTAAATGCAGATAAAACAAAAGTGATGATATCAAGGGTTGGTGGCGGTACAATCAGAGGAGTGGGAGAGTGGCCATGTGCAGTTTGCCACAAGGGTGTGGGAAGCAATTCCATCTTGTGTAGTGTCTGTGATAAATGGGCGCACAAGAGATGTAGTGGTATTAGAGGTAGACTGCGAGATGATGCTGATTTCATGTGTGCGGCGTGTTGGGGAGAGCAGGTGGAGATTGTTAGGCGTGAGAGGGTTGAATTGAACTTGCAGGTGTCTCTCTTGAGTGTGTGGAGGAGTTTCGTTATTTGGGAGACATATTATGCGCCAGAGGTGGGGCTGGAGTTAGCTCGGTTGCTAGGGTGAGAAGTGGTTGGAAGTTCAGGGAGCTGTTGCCTCTCCTGACATTGAGAGGACTCTCCTTACGTGCTAAGGGGTCTTTGTATGCAGCATGTGTTAGGAGTGTGATGCTGTTTGGTAGTGAGACCTGGGCAGTGAAGGAAGAGGACATTCGCAGGCTTAAACATACAGAAATGACAATGATTAGGTGGATGTGCAGTGCATCCCTGTGTGCAAGGCCCGGGGGGGCTGGGTTTATGATGGAAGAGTCAATTGAGAGGTAGGATGGGACTGGAGTGCATTGGTGTTGTGATGAGGAGAGGTAGGCTGAGGTGGTTTGGACATGTGGAGAGGATGGGGGATGATAATTGGGTACAGAGGGTGAGAGGTGTTAATATTGGGGGAGGGGTTGGGAAGCGTAGACCGAGAAAGACATGGGACGAGGTCATTAAGTGTGACTTAAGGGTTAAGGGACTGAACAGGGAGGCTGCCAGGGATCGAGCAGCGTGGAGAGCCGCCATTAGGTGACCAAGGCCGACGCATGCAAGCATGTTGGAGCCTTCAAAAACGAAAACGAAAACGAAACTGCAGTTCTGCAGACCAATGCCCCTTGAGCCATGGTTGGTGAAGCTCCCTCTCACAATCACAAACTGGCAAATTACTGGTAGTGTAAGGTTAAGACTAATATAAAACTCAAGAAAACTTCAAAAGTAATAATACAAGATAACCCCCCCCTTATATACACAAACTTTCAAATACACCAAACCCTGAGTTATAAGTCAAGAAACACAAGTCTAGGGAAACTTGAATGCACCATTTCAATTCACGAGTCTTTAGCTGACTATTCATAGTACAGTACTTCAAGGGAAGGAGCTAGGGTTATCATTTTTGTTATTTTGGTTAAGTCCATTTGACAGTTTAAGCTTCTAACAGATCACTTATTTATATTTAACACTCAACTTTTAAAATTTGGTCTTGTGGTTTGCTCAACACCATATGAAGCACGTTTTGCCTCTGGCAGCATGTGGGAGGACCTAACATGAAGGCAAGATTCAAGGCAAAACCTTAAAAGTGAACTCACCTTTTTAGTAACCAGTCAACCACCTCCCTGGAGTGAAGACAGTTGCTATGGTACCAGTAGCTGTGGTGGTCTTCACTGTTAGTTGTGGTCTTGGGATGCTGAAATATAGTAAATCATTGTTAGCCATCTATTTTGATGCTATCAAATACAATAATTAGTTTCCAAATCATTACTAACTTTGCTCCAAATACTAAACACTAAGCACATTAGGCCTAACTGGTAAATATTTCTAAATTTTAACTGCTTGAATATTACTAAAAGGCAGTGATACCTACTTCTTCCTTCCCCTTTATTATTCAATCTGTTTGTCCTCCTCTCTTCCTACTTCTCCCCTTATCCTTGCTGTTTCATTAGTCTTTCCACCTCAGGTGGCTCAGCACTGAGTGTAGAAGCCTATGGTTTCCTTTAACCCACGAAACCACTGACTACACTGGGTGGTAACATACACCAAAACCAAAGAACGAGGTTATGTGGAGCCTCATACGGTGCCCCTGTTACCTGGGTAAAGACCAGTGTGGCATTCATCCAGGAACCAAACCACAATTTTTCCCATGCCTCTGTCACGAGGTGCTGCAAACCACAAAGGAACATCAGTTCACTGCATGAGATGGCCCTGCAGGGTTGGTTGCTTGCCTGCAGTTGATGGGTCTGCTTGGCCGGACGGACTGGTTAATCAACAAGTTATTCTAGATACCCTAACACAGGCAGGTCTCTTTATACGAGCATCAACTATGTGAGAAACCAATGATATGACAAAAGACAATTTAGACTAAAATTCAGTGATGCGAGCAGGGTCAGTTAACCTAACCCTATTTTTTCCTTAACCCCCCAAACTGGCCCTGGGACCATTTTTTTTCAGTTTTAAAATTGGTTTCTTTTCCTTACGGATGTGAAGAGAATTGTCTGGTGCACCTGGCAATGTGCTTTTTTAGTTTCCTACCCCCATCCTCTGATTTGCTATGATTCACTAACCCGCCCCAACCCATCGACGTACGATGCACGTCGCACCCAAACCCGTCTCTCAGTCCCAACGATGTGCATCGTATGTTTTGCAATTGCAAGGCCCGTCGTTTCCACATTTTTCAAGTTTCACGGGAGATTTTTGGTAGGCATATGTGGGAGACCTTCCTCTACCCCCAGCCAGGTAGCAACACTGCCTGACCCTGTGTAACCCCCACCTCGGGGTGTGTGCCATTTTATCGCAACTCACCTGTTAGGAGTGACCTGGCACGTAGCACCACAGTCTCTCCAACGACAAAATTCAAGGCAAAAGTGGTTCCCGATGTGGAGGAGAAAGATTATGTGGCACCAAAGTAATGAACAGACGTAATGAGGAGGTAACGTCGCCAAGGTAGGTGCTGTATACTTGTGTGTTTGGTGAGTGAACAATGCTTATATCGTCTATATTACTGTGTGAAAACCAAAATACTCTTGTACTACATATAAATTCGTACCAAATAAATAAATAATTACCAAGTCTGAGTGATTCTGGTTAAGTTTCCCTTGCATAGGGAGCGTCTTCTATGAAGCGCGCGTCATAGAAAGCGGTAGCCAGGTGAGGGGTCTCTCACCTGTTTAGTGCATTTCTTACGTCAAGTGAGCGCTTTCTCGCTGAATTTTCTGTTTCTCACCAAAAGTGGAGGTTTGAGCCAAAAAAAAGGCAAGTCGAAAATTTGCCGGGTTCTAGGGGTGGGTTAGGTAAAAAGTTGCCAGGATGGGGCAAGCTAAAGGATTCATAAAATTGCTACACATGTGCCATTAACATGTAAACATATAGGTGAAAACATCCAAGAAATGGTGATGGCCTAAGTGCTTGAGATGGTAATATAGGGTCAGGTAAATGTACAAGTGACCTTCATTCCCATCCCATAATTGTCTGCAGTTTTTTATAGCTTGCCCTAACTCGACATCCCTTGCATGTTTACATAAAGTGTCACTCAATGCCAGTGACCACTGAGGAATCATGTTATATACTCCTGTAAGAGTTATACGGGCATTCGCTATATGGGAAATTGATGATACGAGAATGGGCAATTTAGACCAAAATTCAGTGATGCGAGCAGGGTCAGCTAACCTAACCCTATTTTCTTATGTTATGTACTCCACTGAATTATACGAGCATCTGCCAAACGAGAAACCAATGATACAAAAATGGGCAATTTAGACAAAAATTCGGTGATGCAAGCAGGGTCAGTTAACCTAACCCTTTTTTCTCCTTATGTTATTACTCCCTTATGAGTTACAAGCATCTGCTACATGAGAAACAGATGATACAAGAATGGGCAATTTATACAAAATTCAGTAATGCAAGTAGGGTCAGTTAACCTAACCCTGTTTTCTTGTACTCCATTATGAGTTTTTGCGATCCTTTTCTTCACTCTGTTAAACAAGTTTCCACTATCCGAACGGTTCTCCATTAACATAACCCGCTTGTATAATGGGACCTGACTAAACTGTTGGCAAACATAAACCTGATCTAGGTATAAAGCGAATATGCCAACAGATAGTCTACTGGGGAGTACTGTATTCTGTAACTCCCATCAGAGCTGAAGTTTTCCTCTAAAGCACCATTTGTAAAGTATTGCATATCAATTCCACATTAACCCCTTTCAAGTGCACGAGCTAGGCTACTCTATCCTGATATTTAGAGGATGACTGGTTGCTTGTATATGAGTGGCATTATGTGACCAATAAAACCACCCCTCATACCAACCCTTGTGCCCTACAGCAAGTTAACTATGCATCTGAAATGAGTACTAATTTCCTTCACGTTCAAAGTTTTCAATAAAGTGAGTTGACTAGATTATGGATGGTTATCGAGTTGGTGGTGGTCAAACCTTACTCCCCCACTATAAGTTCTTAAGTACTGATAGGTAAGCACATTAAAGACATCAATTACACCGTGTTTCCTCTTACGGATTCTCTACACTGAATGAAATGGGCCAGCCGTTTTTCTGGGACTGAAGATTAAACAAGTCCTAAAACTAGAAAATTACTTCACTTGTTGCTAGAACACAGAAACACCCTAGACATGTACTAAGATTCCTAACTTTGATGGTCAATGCATCTACACTGTAACATTAACTTCCCTATTCCAGGATGCAAACTAATGTGAACATGTTTAAAGCATACTATTTAAAGTTTGACTTCCTTAACCCCTTTAATCCCAAGACAACGTCATTCTGACATGTATTCTTGCCTGGTAAGAAAGTTTCCTGACACATTTTCCTCAGTAATCTTTTGTATATGGCTTTTTTTTTTTTTTTAAACACAGTGTGACTATTGGAAAGATTTGTACAAGAATGGTGAAAAGTAATAAAACAATTGCTTACAAAAAGGTGTTTGGAGCTTCCTTAACAGACGAATAACTATAACTTACAGGCCTTGCTACTATCAAGACTTACAGCTATTTCTTATAGTGAAAGGTGTAAAATTAGCCTAGCCTGTGTGCAGTCTCCCAACTTGAATAAAATACATTTGTCTAAAGGAAGGAATAAATTTTCATGGGGGAAACAATGCTACCATACTCCCTGCAGTTATCCATTCCTGGCAAAACTGGAAAAAAAAAAAAAATACAGTACAGCACAACAGTATCAAAAACCAATTACACTATATTCTGTACAAGGGCACAATTTCAGAATGTGAACCCAGTGGAATGCAGGCTGTTTTCCCTTCAATATCTTCATGAAGGGAGTACAGCAACTAATCAAAACTACCCTCACTAATTGTCTACATATACTATCCATCAAGTATTTAAATCAAGGACCATATAAAAAAAATTACCTCAATGCATCAGCTAGTTTGATTTTTTCATGCTTATTTACTGTTGTACTTAATAACTATTGCATGACATGAGCCTTAAATGGTAAGTCTCCTTGGTTACTAATGTAATTTTTCCATCTTTATCTAGGATACTATCTTCAATACTAAATTACAGTAACAGGAAATGAGTTACTGGTCGCTGATCAAACTTGCCTGTATCTAAAAAATTGCTAGGAGAAATATGTCTACTGTAGGAGTGTCTCCTTGGTTACTAGTTAAGATCCTCCAGTTTCCAGTCTTACTGGTCGTTTGAATCCAGTCTTCTTGGTCTTTTGAATCCAATCTTCTTGGTCGTTTGAATCCAAACACCCGTCTATCTTCAAACACCAGTTCCTCTTGGTAGACAAATTTCTATGAACTAAAAAAAAAAAAAAAAGCAATGCATAAGCCTATTAGAACTGTCTTATCTATAGGTTCTTGCAGTAAGTACAATGAAAACCTAAGCAATTTGATAAAGCAGAAAACCTAACCTAAAATGAAAATATTTTTAATGAAAACCCCATTTAATGTTAGCAGGTCCACTTTATGTTTTCTACCATCAGACCACTTTATGCAATAATAAAATTAAAGAAAGCTCGTAACTCCAAACTGTCCAGAATACTGAACTTTGGCGAGAAATGTCAAATTAAATCAAATGCATAATTTGAACGCTTTGCCTGATGCTAATACCACCGTCATCACGAATCTCCAACTATAACACTGGATTACCACTAAATACAGTATGTTGCTAGAACGAAAATGCAATGGAAAGTATGATAGGCCATACTATTATCTTAACCCAACTGTGAGGTAGAGGAAATACAGCAGCAAAAGAAAAAAAAGCGAACAAACTACGTTATAGGACAATGGCCTTGCAAAAGTAAACAAAGCTGCCGGTTAAATCACACACAACACACAAAAACCAAGTTTAACATACTATAATTAGCTTCACATCAAGTCAACACTCGAAGAGTTTAATATAGTCCAAGGAAGTCAAATTAATATAAAGAAATTTAAAGGTGAGAGAAATATTATGCTTACCCAAAGCAACATACACCCACCCAGTACCTCCGACCAACTCAAAGTGAGGGCAGTGACTGCCCGTCTCCTCCCCCCCCCCCCCCCCAACAAGACCCCCCCCAGAACCCCCGTCCCTCTTGTTCGGCCCATCTACTCTATTGTGCAGTTTTGGTATTTTTAAGCGTATATATATGAATTTACATGGATTTATGTATGGTATCTGTTTATGTGCGTACCGGTAGGTGCATTTTTCCATTGCTATATAAAGTAGCCTCCAGTAGGGTAAGGACTGCCTGTTCCTTCTCCCTTTGGGGTAACAGTATATAAATTACTTATGAACAACAGGTGTGTGTGCACATGTATGTAAAAGATTATTTTCATTTGAATTTCAGTCTATTGGATGTAGGTAGCTTCCTCAAAACCCTCTCCTCTGTCCCCCCACTTTCTTCTCTCGTCCTCCCCTCCATCCCCCACCACCTTTCCCCTGTCCCCCTCCCTCCTCCCCGCCGTGCCCCTCCTCCTCCCCGTATTCCTCCTCTCCTCCCTCCCTGCTTTTTTCCCCTCCACAAAACGCTGGCAGAAATAACTTTGCCCCCATCTCCCCCCCCCCCAAGTCCCTAAACTTGCTTCCATTCGCGAGGGTCCCAGGGGGCAGGGTGGCACAGTGGTAAAGCGTCGGACTCGGGACCGGGGGGTCGTGAGTTCGATCCACACCCAGTAGCTGCCATGCCGGGAGGGGTAGCGCTCTCCTGTCACCTAGCAGGGCTATATGATCTAAGGTCTAGGTGGGGGGGACATTTCCCTTTCGCGGGGTCCTAGAACATACTAAAAACATATTTTTTTTCTTGTACTTTTCAGCTCTAATTTCCATTGCGGGTGACGCACTGTACATTTTGGTTCATTCTCTCTTCTACCAGACGATTATAATTACTGAGGATGGATTTATTTGTGATTTATTAACGCTATCCTCCCAGGTTCAAAAATTCATTGTCTGAATAAAATCATAAGCAGTTTGCAAGAATGAAACAAATTTCATAGTTCTTACAACTACTCTCACTGCTGCTGCTTCTATTACTACCACTGTTGCTGCTGCTCCTGCTTCTACTACTGTTCTGCTGCTGATGCTACCCACTACTACAGTACTACTACTTCTCCCATATGGGTGTAGCAAGAACATAATAAACATCACTTTATTGAATCCAACCATTGTTATGATCCAGTATTGCCCTATCAGAAGCATGGGGGTCCAGGGCTAAGATACCCCGTCTTATTCAGTCCAGGCATTAAAGGTGATTGACCAGTTACACACTCAAGTGGCTTTATGTGAGCAATAAATCTCAACCACTTCCAAGTCAACCTTTTATACACTACATCCAGTTAGAATACCTTAACTCACTAGACCACCAGGCATCTTAAACTTATAGGAGGGCAACAGGACTAATGCACTATAACAATACCTAGCACAAAGACCCACCCTGGACCTCCAAGCGAGGAGAAAGCACTCAAGTGTGTCTGGGGTTGAAGAGGATAACATCAAATACCCTGGAGAAAAAAAATATAAATAAAAAAAATGGTGCTCTACATAGCCAGAAACTCTGCATGCAGCTACATATGTATCCATCTATTTATATATAAACTGCCTGATATCCATCCTCACTGGTAGCCTTAATAAATGGACCACCAGGTAGTTCTGTCCCTACCAGAAATGACCCCTCGTCCCATGGCACATCACCCTCTCTTACATCATTTCACAGTATGGCCTGTATTTAAACAATTCTCCTATCTTAAACTGTGCATAAGATCGCTTGTACATAGTCAACATCTGGCTTCACTCATACAGCTGTCATGCACTTCATAAAATATGACGAACACTACCTGCAGAGTCTCCACTGTGATCAGGGTTTGTATTTACAAACTTTCTGAAGCTTTATGTGGTGTAAATGATTGCTTGTTGATACTGTTGTTTTCATTCATTCAGCCACTTTCATTTATTCAGTTACCAAAACTTTACAAACTACAGTGAATACTAGTGATCAAACACAAAAAAAGTTAATAATTTGTGATGAAACTAAACAGCCATGGATATGTGTTTATCCTGCAAATTGATTCAGAACTTATCATAATCAGATCGTGGCAGAGGACTGTGTTCATGAAAGATCTGGGCCAATTTCTACAATAAATAAGTTTCCATAACACCTAACTATTGTCATAATTTTTTTTTTCCACCTTATTATTAAGACTAACACTATACTGTATTAACACAAAGTGATCAAGCTGGTGGGATGATTTTAGTGAGGAAGAGTGTATGAGATGGGTTTAGCACCCCTTATTAACTTGATAGTCATCAAACTGAAGCTGTCAGATAGGTGAGTGTGAAGCTATGTGCTGAATGTTTTTTACATCTAGCTAGGATTCTGAGGGCTTGAATGATGAGTGAGTGGGAGTGTGGCATTTGGGCAAATTCTGGGTAGTACGTCATTCTATCAAGTTTTTTCTGGCTCTCTGGACCCTATCACAGGGGTGGGAAAGGTCTGGATGATGATGATGATAATGATGATAAATATTAAGTGGCAGCTATGTATGAGAAGAAAAATGTAAATAAAAGCAATCTCATATCCAACTTCAGTTTCAGTTTATAAATATGACCCAGGATCCACAGGTGGCTACTGCTTGCTGTCCCACTGTAGATCACATGTCCAGTGTTAGCAAACATTTTGTTTATACTGTACTCATAACTTCCCTACAGAGTATTTTACAGTGACTGGTGTACTACCAGCAACATGTGTCCTGTTGCCTCTCCTGCTTTTCTCTCCATGGACTCTGAAAATTAGTCTCTTGAATCTGACACAAACACCACTGCCATAATCCTGACACCAGGTCAAAAAAGTCATCAGTGTCGGATGCTGCAGATTAACCAGACTGATTACCAAAGCCCATGGAATGAGAAGCAGGAAAGGCACAATTACATTTATTGCTATTACTTGACATTTGTAGAGTGTTGATTTCCTGTTATGGTGGCATTCTCAGCTCAAAATTGCATTAAAAGTATATGAATTACAACTCTCACAATAAGGAATAATTTCTGTTATACCAGGTCTTACCCACAGCTAAATAAAACTGTCTATATCATGTTTACTTTAACCTGATGAAGATCCCTAACCCCTTTCGGCTTAGTCATGGGCCAAATGCTGTCAGATGGAGGGCTGATTTGACTAGTGGTGAAAGAAATTCATACCTCAAAACTAGGGCGCCTCAAATTTCACGCAACAAAGACCTAGTAATCAAGCTGTGAGTGGTCGAGCTCTGTCAGATGAAAACTAACACACTATAGTGTTAAACTACATATAATGAAAAAGATGTCACTGTATTGAAGGGGTTAACCATCTAGGTCAAAGTCCATCTTTCATATTTTATTCTTGCAACTGCCATACAGTTTTGTTTTGTTTACGTGAGACTTTGCAAAGGGGAAGTCTTCATTAAACTCTCTAATATATGATGTCATAACATGGTATGAAGGCCACAAGAATTAACTAAAAATTACATTCCTGGGGAGATGAATAAAATTACTTTCTCTTATGAGCTACTTGCCTATTTGAAATGTATATACTGTACAACTAAAGTTCTTTCATCACTTCATAACAGGTTTATATCAATAACACAGTACACTAAACCCAATTCTTANACACAAAAATTCACCAACAGCAAATTTCTGCAAATAATGAAAACCCACTTGAAAGCCCCACAGTCATAATTTAACTATGTGACAGCCTGAACCCTCTGCAGTGCTCCAAAACATCAGATGTTAGATACTGTTTGTTTAAAGTGTATTGTATGTTCAGGTGATTTAACAAGAAAGCTTGTTAAATCATTTCAAAATACACCTTAGACCAGTAATTTAAAAGGTTTATTAAACCAAGAATGATCAAAAGAGGTGAAACCATGAAAAATGAGGAATGACTGCACAACATGGCCAATTTCTCCTGAAATACAGGTATTAATCCATTAGCAACTTAATACTACACTGCCTGTAATAGAAGACTAATAATATCTGTATCATATCACTTTTCAGTAACTTATATAATTACTACATAAGAATAAGTTCCTATTTGTATTTTCTTTTCTTTTTTTAAACACTACATACAGGCAGTTCATCTTTAAAACCACTTCCCTCTGGTGACATTTTCTGTATATTCCTACTACATCCAAATAAATTTTATTTACATTTACCAAGGACTCTGGTGTTCAAAGGGTTACTAAGGGCTATACCAAGCCCCTCTAATTCAGAAAGTACAAATCTGTAATAAATCATGTGGAGGCAGACAGATTAAACTATGAAATATGTCATAAGATTGAAGAAAAAACACATCTTTTTCCACACAGTGGGTGAGGTAAGTTGTGGAAAACTGGCAAATCAGCTTACTGGTGTGGTATAGCTCGTTCATTTTAACTTGACCTGAATTTTCACTGTTGCAGCTTGTTTCATGTAGTTAAAGGAGAGAAAAAGACAACACTGTGGTTTTCAGTTCTTGCCATAGCACTTTTTCGTGACTGGTATCATATCCTACAGTAAATCTACTCTTACAACTCAGCATTCAAGATACACAGATGGCAATTTCAACCCAACTTAAAGTGAAAAAATATAGCAATGGAATTTACAATGAACCTAACTACAATGGAGTGTCAATTGGGTAACTCATGAAAATGACAATGTAATCAATTGGGTAACTCATGAAAATGACAATGTAAAGTAAGTCCCAGTTATTTATTTATTTACTTATTTTTGCTAGTAAGCCCACAGCATATTAGTAAAGTGCCTATCAAAGTTCTAAAAGATCCACTGCTACCTATCAAGCTGATCTGCCATTGTTCCCCAACTTTCGATACACTGTACCAACTGTATGGAAAAAAGTTACGGCATTCTGCACCACATTCATCCATCATCGAATCCAGCACTACCTCATCAGGAGTACAGAGGCCCAGAGCTGGACTATTTGGTTCATATACTTATAGGTGACCACATCTGCTTGCCCCTTAGCAGAGCAAAGTGCCCAAGAAGTCCTTACCATCCCTTGAAATTAGACCTTAATGAGGCACATCTTGTTTCAGTGCCTAACTCACTAGACCATCAGGCACCAAGAGTGACCTAGAAGCCCTAACCATCCCTTGGAATTAGACCTGAATGGGCCATATCTCATTTCAGTACCTTACTCACTGGACCACTATATGAACCCTGGGGCAGTGGAGCTAATGCACCACAACAGAACATAGCAAGAAAGTCCATCTTTGATCTTCCAGTGTGCAACAGAGAAATGTTTTGTAAAGGGGAGTGTACTCAAGTGCAACTTCGTGACATATGATCATCATCATTATCACCATACTGGTAATCATCATCACATCGCTGTCCTGATCTCGGTTTCCATCCAATGATGGGACATGGTAGGGTCCAAAGAGTAAGAAAACAGAGGGAGAACTATCAATAGCATGGCCAATTAACTGGTTCACATACTCCTTCACTTACCATTCAAGGAATGCAACAAACAGCCACCTGACATAATAATGAGACATGCCTGTACTACATCACACAGCACAGACTGGTATTCTAAATGGCACAGGAGATTTCATAACATATTTACTTTTTCCATTTATTCTGTACCAGATGCCTCATTTTCCACTTCTGTGTTATAGATGTAAAGTATGCCAACTGCCTCATATAACCAACACGAAAGAGAATTTTAAGATGTACTGTGCAAAATACATTGCTAAGGCAGGGTGCTACGAAGCCTCTCCTGCCACTCAGAATACAACCCTGAGTTCAAGTTCAAAATAAAAGTTACAACTCCAAAGAAACAGTGGTCAAAAACTTCTCCTGGAAGAAAGAAAGTACTGTACATAGTGTTTTTGCTTAAAACTAACTGTAATCACATTATAAAAATACTGTTCTTTACTACATGCAGGTTTGAATCTTAATGTCCCATATTTCACTATGATACTGCACCATATTATCTTATTTTTGCCATCTTCTGACACATAATCAACTTTAAGACTTTTCACACAGAGTTAGATACGGTCTTCACTTAACTACTCATTCATTACCAGAGACGTTTCTTAAGTTGAATAAAATCAATGGTCTTCACTTGACTACCCATTCATTTCCAGAGACGTTTCTTAAGTTGAATAAAATCAATTGGAGACAGCAAAATTAAGTAAATAATAATGTGCTCTATTTACCAAGGACATTTGTAAGAAAGAGTGGAATACAGTGGATCAATAAACCTGTCCTGCAGTTCATCACAGAACTGTCTCTGAGACCTTTCATAAGTTGAATAAATTTAATCTCCTGAAATCGCAAGACTACAAACGGTCCTGCGAAGTGGGAAAAACTGGCAAATCAGTTTTACAGGCTGCAATGTTCCTTTCTTGAGCAGTTATTTCTGTATTCTACTGTCAACTTAATAGTAAAAAGTACATCAGAAATGGTTACTCACAAAAATAACTTACTGTAATGTGGGTGCTAGAGAGAGATTCCTCCATGTGGTGGGGCAGTTCTGTTGCCCCCTTATACAAGAGTCTCTGAGCTCTCTCTCTATCCCCTAAAAGGATGATAGTGGACTACAATGCTACTTCAGCTTGGAAGCCACTGGGTTCACATTCAGATGAGCTTAAGGGCAAGATCAACAACACCCACAAAATTTATTCTGTTTACCAAGGGCAATAACTGAGACCAGAGTACTTGAGAAGAGGATTAAGTTCATACTTTATCACTGAACTGTCCAAGAAATCTGCAACAATAAGGTAGTCATCAGGAGTAATGCAGATTGCAGATGGACGCTGCAGGTGGACATCCACTTTCAGTATACACTGATGCTTTTTCTGGGAGTCAAACACCTGTAACACAAGAATATAAGTATCATCATCATCATAACATCCATTCATATCATCACCACTGTCATCATCATTACCATTCTCAATACAAGCAAAGAGATCTTTCAGGAATTAAAGACTTGGAATACAAGAAAATAAGTAGTAGCATTACCATCATCATCATCACATCCACCTTCCATATACAATGGAAGATGCTGAAATTAAAACACCCGGGAAAACAAGGGTATCCATGTCATCACAACCATCATCACATGTATCAGAATCATCAACATCATTATTATTATCACACAAAAAAAATCAGAGAGAGAGAGACAGAGACAGAGAGAGAGAGAGTGTCTAGCCATGTGAATGTGCACACACACACACACACACACAGTGAGCACCCTGTTGTCACTGATCAAACCCAGTCTGTCTGATACAGCAGACCAATCAACCAAAAGCATGCAACTGCCCCGTTAGGGTCATCCTGTGCGGTGAACTGTTCCCTTGTGGTTTATGGCATCTAACCACAATGAGGTGTGTGGAAAAGTGTGGAGGTTTGTTACTTAGGTGGATGTCACATTTGTGCCTCGCTACCCAGTTAACAGAGGAACCATAGTAAGCTCTAAATTATGCTATGATCTGGTTATATGGTTAACACCCAGTACTGTAAAAGGTTTCCTGGGTTACAGGAAACCAGTAGACTTGTCACTCAGTGTAGAGCCACATGAAGTGAAAAGAAGAGCAATAAAGGTGACAGGAAGGAGAGAGAGAGGTAGGAAGAGAGGAGGGCAGACACAGAAACAGAATGATAAAGGTGAAGGAAGAAGTAGGCAGCACTACATCAAGTGAGTGGATGAAGGCCACCACCACATACCACTGTAAAATAAATAAGGGGTTAGCATATTAAGAGAATAAAAGCAAAGGTTATGTGTACCTGTATCCTGGCATTGAGTCCATCTGCTACAAAGATATAGCCATCAGCATCACAAGCAATGCCCAAAGGCTGATTAAATTGGCCACATCTATCACCACGCCCTCCAAACACATCCAACACACGTTGATCCACCAAGTCTACTTCATAAATACAGCTCAGCCCTGTGGAATAAGAATAGGAGTAATAATTTCCTATACTGCATATCTATATTATATGTTGCCTTTTCTGTTTGTTGTTGATTTCTCAGTACAGAAATATTGCCATTTAAAACTTTCAATGTCACATACGGTATAAAGCTGACCTCTGATACCTCATGTCTACATCACCAACAACTCTCTGCCCTATAGATTAAGTATAAGAGCAGTCTTTAAATCAACAGCAAATCCTCATTACAGTACAGGGCCAAATGAAGAGACCAAAGAATGCAAGCCCAACAAGGATAGGGTACCTGAGTGAGGTGGAAGGGGTGAAAGGGAGGAGGAGACCATGGATGAGGTGAAGGGTGTGTGGAGAGGTATATGAATTAGGGTAGTGTGTGCCGGAGAGAGGGAAGCTTAATGGTGTAGGACAGGGTGACACAGAGACAATTTGTCTGTGGACATCCTTTCCAGGATTAAAGGTCTGGCAACTAACAGACTTATTTTACAGTCAGTTAAATCTGCAGTAATTAAAAGAAGTCTTTCTCCTAAGAGATTCTTTGATAGGCTACCTGTAGAGCTGATCTGGCAGTTCCCCCCCCCAAGTTACATTTCTGGCTATACCTGTATTTTAGGCTGATATTTTGGAACACATCACTGCTATATAACTAGTACTTACTATAATTCTCTTTAACTTCTTCAATAAGATGATGTACTAATATAGTACAGTATCTTTTCACTACCTTCAAACTCCTTTATTCAATATAGGAAAAGCATATTGTACTGAAAGCATTAATAAAATCTATATTCAACCCCTCCAGTTTGAAAAGTTCTTCCACAGCATAAAATTTTCTAGAAATAGCTACCAGTATCTAACTACTCCTCTTCCCATCAAAGAGTGTCCCATAAGAAGTGTAGGGGCAACTCAGTCCAGTCATTCCAGGAGGCAGTGGCCAGCTGCTCATTATCTAGCAACATTACATAAGCAATAAACCCTAACCACCTATTTGAAACAGACCCTCTGGACAACGTTTGGCTGGAGTCCCAGAACTTATTACACCACCAAGATCCTAAAAACTGTATGAAGGCAACAAGGCTAATACACTGCATCAGTACACAACACAAATGCCTGTCCATGATTCCCCTTCCAGTGTTAGAAAAGTATCTCATAAAGGAGGAAGTACGCAACTGCAACAGGGGACTCTATTGAGGGCAAGAACAATATAAAAGTACATCATCAGACTGAATGGGTTAACCTTTTCTGTGTTGTGCATTCTTATGGATTATATAAGGTAAACCCTCTCTATATCAAAGCTTGTCACACCAAATTTTGGCTATAGTACCAGTAAACCCTCTCCATTTCAAACACTGTAAAACCAAACTTTGGCTATATCGACCACCCTGACTCTATTGAATAACTCTTATACACTGAACCAAAGGTTGATATTGCGAGGGAACACAACCACCAGGACAAACTAAAGGTAAATAAAAATAATTTTTCTGCTCTTCCTATTCTGATGCTTATTACTGAATGAAAATATATAATCCATTCATTCATCATCCAATCCTATGTCGCCCCATGACAAGTGTGGGAACCGGGGCGAGGCAAGGTGATCCTGATATTTAAGATGGGAGTGACCAGCCTCACTCATCCCCAAGTGGCATTACGTGAGCAATAAACACCAACCATCCCTTGGATATAAACCTACACAGGCTCAATCCAATTGGAGCACCATAACCACTTCACCGCAGGTTGTCACTCTTGTGATGGTCGGTGGCGTAAGATTAAACCTACTGGGAAATAATTGATTAGTGTTTCTAGTGATAATACCTGTATAAGGAATTGGTATTCATATTACGGGCTGTTGGGAAGTGTAAACTGGAGACTTCGTTACTCAACTTCTGAAGCCTCCACAAGTCATACGGTAGTCGACGAGTGCTAAAAAAAATATCCCATGAGAAAGCTGAAGGTATGTGCCATATGCATATGTAATTATAATAATCTAGGACAAAAAACTGATTTTTGGCAAATATTTTTAAAAAGTGAGTAGGAGCGCGAATTACCACCGCAGTACGGGCAGGAACCGCCTCCGTCAACCTTGTGGTTAAGGGGTTAATTACCCACTCAACCACCAGGTGCCATAATTTGGTTACATGGTTACCACCCAGCGTAGTACAGGAAATGGTTCCTGGTGTACAGGAAATCATTTGGCTTTTCATTCAGTGCAGAGTTACCCATAGACAGAAGTAAGAGGAAAGAATGAAGGAAAGAAAGAAAGAAGAGGGAGTGTGAAGTCACTCATAGGCAAAAGAATGAGGAAAGAGTGACTGAAAGAAAGACATAAGAGGAAGAATGGAAGAGAGGAAAGGGCAGACATCCAAAGCATCAAGGTACAGTAAACTCTCAACGTACCAAACCTTCTTTTAATGAATATTGGTTTTAATGACCACCTTAAGCCAGCCAAACGTTATGTTCATTTAATGAAGTTTGTACGGTAAGAGAATGGATGTGCAGGAAACACCGACCAGCGTGGCGTCCCTAAACACACACACATGCACACACACAGTGCTGGTCCAGGATAGTTTGTCACCTGAAAAGCACATAAATAAGATAGTGAGAGAGACACATAAACTCTTGACCAATATAAGAGTGGCATTTCATTACATGGATGAGGAGATGATGAAAAAATTGATAGTGGCCATGATCCGGCCCAGGTTAGAATATGCAGCAGTAGTGTGGTCCCCACTCAAAAAGAAAGATATAACCAAGATTGAGAGAATACAAAGAACAGCAACCAAGATGGTCCCTAGTCTGGCAGATCTGCCATACAGGGAGAGGCTGGAAAGGCTGGATTTGCCCTCCTTAGAGGAAAGGAGAAAGAGGGGTGATATGATTGCAGTGTTCAGGACTATGATAGGAGTAGATAAAATTGACAGAGAAAATCTGTTTGTGTGGGATGAGAGAGCAACAAGAGGACACGGAATGAAACTAAAGAAGCCAAGCTGCTCAAAGGACATCAAGAAATTTAGTTTTCCGTATAGATGTATAGACCTGTGGAATAGCCTGGACAAAGAGATCGTCCGGTCTAAAAACTTAAATGAGTTTAAGGCAAAATTTGACTTATTGAGAAACAGAGACGGGACCCCACGAGCGTAGCTCATTTCCTGTATATCACAATTAGGTAAATACAATTAGGTAAATACAAGCTCCTCCTCATCCCACATAACAGCATCAGTCTGGGTGACAGCATCGAAAGAGAAGCCATAAATAGAGCATTTATTGAGAATAAGAGCCATTTATACCTAGCTGTATGTTACTGTGTCTGACTGCAGGGCCGACCGATGCTCTATATTTAACAATCTTTGTTCAGTAAAAGCCACAACGCCTGGGAAATTTCCAAACAGCATGGTATTCGGCTTTAATGTCAAGAGTTTGGTACCAATTAGTTTGTTATATCGAGGGTGTACTGTACTGTGTATAAACCCACACAAAACTGAAATAAAACTGTGAGCATTCCATTAGGTATCCATCAAACAAGATTTAGTTTTCTGAACCTGGATTAAATACAGCCAACCCTGCCAAATGTGGGCAATATCAAACTATCACATATAACGTCAGCCTCTCTTTCATCTGGTTGAATATAGCAAAGGTTCACTGTACACGCATGTCATACAGAAGAATTTATTTAGCTAAGAAAAATCTCAATCACTTAAATAGTTCAACATGAATTATCTAACTCGATGCAGCTGCTGTCCACTGAACACAGTATCATCAGCCATAATGGATGGTCAATAAAAGCCCTGTACAGAGCTTTTATATCATGGAAATTGTCACTTAATCTTATTGGTAACCTTTGCAATTTCATCCAAGTAAAATATTCAATGAAGTATGCTAGACAAGGTAACAGTCAATATAAAATTCATGTACAGTCAATGCTAAGGCATCACAGTCTTGCATGGTAACATTTCAATATTAACTGGCATATTTCTGCTCAATGAAACACCTGCATCATAATTGGAAAGGTGCATTTATCTTGGTAATGATGCTGCCTGCCATGTTTAACCTCCTAAACCTGGTAATGTCTTGTAGTGGTTTGTGAAGGCTAATTTCAGACATTTGACCAAGCTTTGGGATGAACTCTTGCTGTGAAAAGGTTCATGAAGTGTAATCTAACCCCTCCAGTTCAAAAATACCCTAATATGGTTACAACTGTCGGGAGATAAATAGAATAAAGTACAATACGTCCCTGGATTGCTGAGGATAAAGGTTATGCAAATTTGGACTACACCTGTACATCACATAATGACTGAGCTTGCACCAAACATCATTTAAGAATGTTGTATACAGCATATACCTACCAATGTCTGCAACCAAGACTTTGTTGTCTCCACAACATGTGATGTATCGGGGCTTACTCTGAGGAACATCTTCAGGACAAAGATTTAGATTCACAGATATTCTGACAACTAAGCGCTCTTCCTTTGGACATAATACGATCAGCGTCAAAACACCATGATCCTCATCATTCAATGTCATCAGTTGCCCACATGCAGTCACCACCAGACCTGACGAAACAATTTATCATCATCATCACCATCATTATCATCATCATACCTTCTTCCCCATCTAAAGAGGAGCAGAGGCAGGACCCTGAAAAAAGAAATGGAAATTACAGAAGTGGTAAAACTGTCAACATAATGCCTGGTGAAATGGGACAGACATTAATTCACAAATCACTAAAGCCACTGGAATCCTGTTTCCTTAACAGCTTATCCATTTGCACATGTATTTTGGTGTGTTTTCCTTAATAAGTGCATTTCACACTCCTCTGTCAATCAGGCACCACCATTCACACCTCCTGCAACAGTGATGCTAAAATCTGTTAATGTGCTTGCAATGGGTTAGAAAACAATATTAACGAGCATCACTACACAAAGGTACTCATCATTCGCTATCATCAATTGCTCACAAGCAGCCATACTTAGACATGATGTAGCAGTGCTGTGATACTATAGTCCTTTCCAACTGCAAATCTTCAATGGCCATGCCCCCTTCCTCTACATCAACTATGCTTAGCTGGCAGTTACCATATGGCTGGTAGTGTCTATGCAGCACTACCACCGGTTTGAAACCGACAGTAGTAGTGACAACATCACCAAAGCTTTTTTTCCCCTCATTAATGTATCTTTATGGCAGGCAATCATAATTTGCAATCCATTTAGCTGCCAATAATGACAAGTCTAGGTGCACCAGAAGGCCTGCCAGGATTGCTTGCGTTACACCATCCTTCCCCCTTGAAGACCAGACAGTGACTGGTTGCTAGCATAATGTTTGACACTAACCTCCCTAAACACACAATGGCCTGACCTGAAGCACTGTCATCCTTCCATGCTAGGACTATTCTTCACTGTTCTTTGTATGAGTTGATGATTTCTGTATTATTTGGATTCTATGAAGTTTTAGAGAAACTCCAGGAGAATCTTAGATGATATCACCACTTGCCCTACAAGAGGATGAATGGCATTCCACAAGCAGTCCCAGTAGGCCTACTGGTTCACCTAGACTTGTTATTAAGAACAGCTAAATGGATCACAGAGTACAGCTGCTTACCATAAAGACAATTATAAGGAAAAAGAGGGACAGAGGCAGTACTCTTGTATTCAGACAAGGAACTTTGGCAATGCTGTCATTGTCCCCATCAGTTTAAAAGTGGTGGTAGTACCAAGCAGGTGATGCCAGCCATACAATAACTGCCAACCATGCACAGACGACATAGAAGAAGGGAGTGTTACCAAAAAAGATTTCCAATTAGAATGAATAGTAAAATACAGTGCTGACAATGAAAGAACTGGATGATGGATGGATGGTGCCTGTAATGGGATGGAAAATAATCTATTCATCACTACTTCAGTGACATCAGTTGCCCACATTCATGCAAACTGAGGCCTGATGATACAAAACATATTCTTAAAATGGAGGTTGCGGTGGCTAAGGAATGGTCAAGAGTTGCCTGGATGAATAACACAAGGAGATGAACATGACAGGCAACACTTTTCAAACTTGGTCATCGATGGATAACTCGGACAGACGTTATATTAGATACAGCTATAATGAAAAGTATAATACATAGGCACAGTTGGTTTTGCTTGTTGGGCAGAACCTGGTTTCCAAAGGCTTGGATGATGTGTGAAATAAACAATGTGGTTCATGTCACTGGGCATGCTATCTGAGTTCTAATACTTGTGCTTTCTCTCAATGCTGGGACCACTTGGTTGGCAACCAGATGAGACTACACCACTGCCACCCAAAATGAAGAAGGAAATGAAGGGCTCTTATGTAGTATATGTGTGTTTCCTTTGTTAATTCTTAATGGATAAATTATTGCCACCTGATAATGGCATCAGTGTCTATGACCAACTGGAAGGTAAAGGTGCAAAATATTGGCAGCAACTTAACACTATCAGGCTCCTATAGCTCATTCTCAATTGAATGAAGGCAACTCGAATCGAACGGATCTTGAATTTGGCTCTCTTTTGTACTGTTTTTGTTTTTTCTTGGAAGGAGCAGTATGCAGGCCCGTGGCCTTTGGTTCCTTCTTCCACGCATAAAAAAAAAAAAAAAAAAAAAAAAAAAAAAAAAAAAAAAAAAAAAAACTTGTGCTCATGAATATATAAACTAAAGCTGTCCCAACCATGAGTGGGTTAATGTTATCAGTATTAACACTCTCAACCTTCTACATTCACTCTCATTTGAACAAAATCATCTGCCTTCAGGTGAAACAATGTAATACCTAATTCTTGTACTAACCAAATGGCTTCCTAAGTACATCTTTTCCAAAGTTCCTGAGATAATTTCCTTCTGAATCAAACAAGGTAATGCAAAAGGAATCTTTAACTGCAATATCCCCATTTTTCAGCTGTGCAACAGCCGATGGTCTACGTAGGCCTCCAGGTGATGTGAAGAACTTGATGAAGATGCCTTCATTGCTGAACAGGCCCATGCGGTCATTGAAAGTGTCAGTGACCACAATCTCACCACTGAAAATAAATAAAAATATATATAATACTAATAGTATAAGTACTCAGTTAAAAATCATTATCATCATCCTTACCTTTTTCCCACATAAGGATGGGGTGAGATAGGAATCACAATCAAGAAAAAGTGTACAAGTGAGAGAATTATAAATGGAATGAACAGTGAAAAGGATCACACAATCATTCACACACCACTTCAGCCCCTAGAACTGGTTCCAACTCACAAGTCTAACCATCCACACACACACACACACACACACACACA
>JAGKTI010000171.1:74182-85341 GCA_018397915.1 Birgus latro
ACACACACACACACACACACACACACACACACACACACACACACACACAGAGCTTAAATACTGTACACACACATACACTGTATAATACATACAATCAACATACCTCCACCCTTCCTAAAATGATCTTATTTACTTCATTCTTACATCACAGGATGATTTCATTCAGCACAAGGGAGACCTCTCGTTGTGGGCAGGAGCTACTGAAGACTACATGTAACTCATCATCCATTCAAGTCTCTCCTGAGCTGAATAAAGTCATTTTGGGATACCATGAATAAAATTATAAAGATATGCTTGGCCTGAGGTGATTCATCATCCAGGCAATAATATTTAATAAACAGAGATTAATTATGAAAAAAATGGTTGATCAGTTACCCAGCAAATGCATAACCCTCTCAGAGATTCATCTTCTCTCATGTTTTATCCAAGATAGTGCCAAAATATTTTACTCAGCTGAATGAATTTTAGGAACCTAAAGTTAACATGGTACTGGATCCTTAACCCTCTCATGGCTGAGAAAACTTTATCAAATCCAGCTAATCCTACATTATGTTATTCAGCTGGGTGAATCATATATGCCTGAGAGAACTAACTGACAAATATCAATAGTTTACATTTTTTCCAGTATCCCACAGTTCTTTCACATTACCCTGATCCTGGTTTTTATCCTTTTATCATCTATTTCACATAGTTCAGTGGCAGAAGAGAAAATGCTGTACATCCTTTCCATGGCAAATCTTCATAACTATCATCATATCCCAGTGTTATTCTCTTGTTATGCTCCAGCACTTGAGATGGAAAGATGGTAATTTTACACCAGATTAAAATTAAGAGTATAACATCTCTTTTCATACAGCTACAACACAATGTACTGTACTTACTGGTGGAGGACTGCAACCCCAATGGGTCTATCCAGAAAGTCCAATTTGTAACCATGAATTCTGAACATCATAGTTGCTTCTGTCTTACAATAGGTGGCTTCTGTCAAAAGATGGGAACCTCTAGTTGGAAGAACATCTGTAAAATTTAAATCATAATCAACAGCAGAAGATTACTACAAGTATCCATTTATGCCATATACATTTTTTTTAATGATCAATTCTAATAAAAACCATAGTTCCTTTACCCATACAGTAGGTGAAATTCACATCAAACTCAATAGCAGAAACTTATTACTGTACTTCTAGGCATTCTTATCACACACATTTTCTTTAGAGTGATCTACCTAACTGAAAACTACAGCTGCTTCTGTCTATGATATGAGCCTCTGGCTAGAATAAGGTATGTGAAACTCAAATCATAATCAAAAGCTGAAGCTAATTACTAGAGGCATTCATATAACATACATTTTCTTCCAACAATCTGTTTATCTATTTGCTGCCTTATGTCACATCCTGTGAGGGGTGGCTTCACAAAAGCATTTCTTTCTATCCCCAGTAAGTGATAACCCCTCTTCCCATAACACACCATCTTCCCATACATATTTCAAGTGGCTTTGGAGATTCTTTAACCTTCCATAACAATTTATTCTGCACATTACACAGCAATAAGCTCTTATATATTACTGAAGCATATTACATAACATACAAGAGAAATAACAAACAAGAGAATGGTAATGTTTGATATGCAACACAAATAACTAAGGAAGAGGTGCTATGAAGCCTCCTGTGCTACTCAGTGTATGGCCCTTCCTCTTACATTTTATCTCTTTACCTCATTCTCAATCTCCCTCTCCATTTCCTCAGTCTCATGCACTTCAATTAGTCAATTTTTCAAACTCAATTGACTGAACATGGCTATAATATATCTTCAAGTATATCAAATCTTCTTGACCCCTCTCTATCTATAAATGAGTAATAATGTATTGAATTTAATTTACCCGAGTACTATACTGAAGTCATTTTCATACGTATCTACAGTACTTTTCAAAAAGTACAGTACACATTTTTTCATTAATCTGTGTATAGTTTTCAAATACTCTTACTCCAATACTGTAAATCTGAAAACAAACAAAAAATACTCATTACATTAAATAATGGAGTATGACTCTGTGGCTAATGGCCAATGAAACAAAGTGGAACACTGTAAATATGAATGCTGACAAATCATAATCAGCTCTTCATATCTGCACCCATCACATGCATTCTTTCATGTGCTTTTATCTCTGCCTCACACTTCCTTTCAATTATGAAAATTCATGTGCAACCACCTTGGTCTCATGCATTCTTCCCACGAAACCAGCATCACCAGGTCTCTCTTGCTTCATCATCACCGTAACGTCTTTTTCCCACCTCAGACAGGGTGAGGTTTCTGTTAGCAGAATAATCAACCAACAAAACATCAACATAGTGAAGCACTTAAATCAGAAAAACAAACAATACTATGACAAAATAATTTTAACTATGCCTCCTTGGGCAGTCTTTTTCATTTACTCTTGCTCATCTCCAAATAATTTTATTCAGCGCAGGATGGACTTTTCAAAATGTAAGGATCAGATACGGTAGTCTTTGTTAACCCGTCACGTCCCGACCGATTTTCCACCTCTGACACCCCCCAGTCCCGACCAATTTAGGAAAAAATGTTTTTTGGCTCAAACCTCCGCTTTTGGTGAGAAACATCAAAAATTCATAGAGAAATCGCTCTCCTGAGCTTATAAATGTTGCTACAGGTGAGAGTCGGCCTTACTTTTTCATTCTCTCTCAGGGTAACTGCCGTCAAAGAAAACGAACTATGGGAGGGTTAAGTAATTCAAGCCACTTTAAATTACGTATTTATTTATTTATTTATTTGGTACGAATTTATATGTAGTACAAGAGTATATTGGTTTTCACACAATAATATGGGCGATACAAGTGTTGTTCACTCACCAAACACATCAATATATGGCACCTTCCTTTATGACATTACCACCTCATCACTTCTTTTTGTTTCTTTCTTTGTCCTACACCTCAGGAATCACTTTCACCGTGAATTTCAACATTGGAGAGACCATGGCGTGACATGTCTTTACTGGCCAGGTCACTGCCGACAGGTGAATTGCTGAGAAAATAGTGTGTGCGGGGGAGGGAGGGGGAGGGGGAGGGGGAGGGGGGGTGCAGGTGGGGCCAGCCAGTATCCCCGCTTGACAGTGGGTAGAGAAGGGTCTCCCACATGTGCCTACCAAAAATCACCAGTGAAACTTGAAAAATGTGCAAATGACTAACCTTGCAATTGCATAACATATGGGTACATCGTCGGGTGTCATCGTAACAAAACGTTGCGAAGTACCCATACGTTGTCGGGACGCCTCGGGTTAAACCTTGCACTGGCAGACCAACTTGAATAAAACCGTCTGGTACTAGACAGAATAAACTACGGTACAATGTCATCTTACTGAAAGAGGTTAAAGACTCAGGGACGTATTTCAAGAGACCGGAGATTTTGTAACACTTTTTCCTTCATTTCCTTGGCAACATATTCTCCACTCTGCACCTTCTTGTCCTCTTGTATGTTAATCTACGTTGACACTTAATATAAACAGCATACAAGAGAATGTTATGGTATAAACAATATACAAGTGAATGTTAGGGTGTAGTATAAAAAGCCTACAAGAGAATTCTAAGGTGTAACATAAACATCATACAAGAGAATATTAACCCTTTGAGATTCTGACGATGCGTTTTCGACTGATCATAAATCCAACCGCTGAGATTCTGATGACACGTTTTTGATCCATTATAAATCCAACCGTTGAGATTACGATGACTCAAATTCGAGTCATATGAAACAATTTTTTTTTTTTTTCATCTCCTATCTGGCCTTGTTCCACATACACTATCCATTTGATCCTTTTCCAACTATTTGTTTTTACAGTGATGAGTACATCAGATAGATATGCATAATAAACAGGTTTTTACCATGAATAATATCGATATTACCAGCATGGATATTTGCCAGCACGACAGTGAGAGCTTTCACTTTTCTTTGTGAAAACTAAATAAATTGCCATAACCTATACTTCAATAGAAAGGGAATTTACTGTAGACTGACATGGTGCTATCAAATTTCACATAACTCTAATAATTATTTTTTTACAAATATTTTTCTACAGAAGGGTGAGTGATTTTTTCTTTTCGGCTAACTTCTACTCATCCTGTTGGCCTTTTAGCTATCGTATTTACCTTTTCCAACCATACAATACTACGATAAACAGCAACTATTCAGCTTTAAAAAGGTACCACATTCATTAGTCTATCATAAAAAGTTAGCGTACAGTGGCCGATTACGTACAAATATCGAAGAGTGACGGCGTGCTCTATATGCGCCCCGCTGAATCTGGCACAGACACGATTGGCGGAGGGCCGAAAACCTCAAAGGGTTAAGGTGTAACATAAGCAGTATACAAGAGAATGCTGTGTCATATGAAAAATAAATCACCTTGAAAGAGGGGCTACAAAGCCTCCTATGCAACCTAAAAATATGGTCCATAGTGTTGGTACTTACAGCCATGATAATATTTAATAAAGGACTCAGTGTCTGCATCTGAATCTGCATGTGAATGAATCTGTAAAGAATGAGATACAATTTAAACCGAGACATACAGCGTACATAGCAAAAGAGTTCCTAACTTACCATATGCCCTTATGCTCAAGGATGTTATTTTCAATTTGTTTTTGTTCTGAACTAGAGATAAACTATGGTCTTCATTAATGCCTTTAATAACATGGCCCTTTCCAAGACATTAAAAAAAAATAAAAATAAAAATAAAATAAAATAAAATACAAGGACTGAGGGAGTTATTAAGTTCTATCAGCAAGCTTTCATAATACACGTGAAGTGACTGATTGTTTCATTTACCTAAAAATTACCATTGGTACCCATAAATCATCCAATCCTTTATTTCACAATCAGGACTGTTGGGGCCAGGGACTAACTAATTAGTACTATGGCAAGGATGACAAGTTGCTTTCCTCCAAGCGGCATATGTGAACAATTACCCCTCCAAAACCCTAATGACTTGGATTCGTAACAGCCACATTGGATGAAACCCCTTAACCCCCCCACAAGCTGGTGATGGTATGTTTACATTCTGGGTGGGATGATGCCGCTTGCTGGTCATGGTACAGTGACCCTTCATCTTATGTGGCTATGTATCCCCAGAAGGGATGTCTGGTGGTCTAATGGGTTAAAGCATTTCAACTGGACATGACCCATATGGGTTTACACCACTGAGCTCTATAGTATTGAGAGGCTTTTTCATGGGTAGCACCGCGTAATTTATGTAGCCATCACCAGGGTGGCGCTGGTGTAGTGGCAGCTATGTTACACCATGCCTGATGCCCGCGTTTTTTGACTGAGCTGCTCTGTGGGTTTATGAAAGCATCTGATGATTTTGGAAAATGTAGTGCCATGGTCCACTGAGCAGCTTATGGGTACAAAAATGGGCACAGGAATTCATCGAAGAGAGATGGCGTTACAATTCACAAGAAATATATCTTGTTGCTAATTCTATAGGGGAGGCGGTAGCTCGATCGGTAGAGAGTTGGCTTGCAGTCCCGAGGGACCCAGGTTCGAATCCTCGCTGGGGCATGGAACAGTTTAAGGATTTGAATTTCATTAAATCAGGCTTTACTGATCTACCAGAAGACCCGCCGACATGTCGTAAAAATAACCCCGCTAATACCAATACACCAGTCCTGTATGAGACAGCCCTAGCATGTATTCAATATGGACGGTGGGTGTTAGCGCCGAAGTGGTGACATGTAGAGGTGTATGGTACGTAGGAGGACGGCTGGGCCTTGATAGCAGGCTGTAAAGCCTATGCCCAGAGTCGGACACACCAAAAAAAAAAATAATAATAATAAAAATAAAAAGAATTAAAAAAAACTTCCCCCTGGGGTGGGGCGGGAAGATTCTTCCCCAGTATCCCTGCATGAGTGAGGCCACTAAAAGGGGCCCATTTATCTCCAGTCTTTCTCTCCATGTCCTTTTCTCTTCTGTTCATACTCTCTTGTAGATATTTCCATTTTTCTTCCGACCTTTATCAATCTAGACATTCATTTTCATGACATGGATAGTCTAAGGACTTCCCACACCGTTTCAACACCATTACTTTGACATAAGACAGCTTCAACATCACTATCATTTCAATGTTAATACCACACTATCTTTTCCCTTTCTGCCATTACCTTTCTCTGCCTTAGTGCCATAAAGGGTAAATTCTACACCGCAGCAACCTATGGCGTTGTTTTATACTCAGTGGCTAAATGCACCCCATATAATTTGTTGAACTAGGCAAAAAAAAAAAAAAAGTCACAATCCACACATGTTTTTGTATTATAAGCGATGAGTGTAGGTGTTTCAATATGGCAGCCAAAATCACATGCTCGCGGCAGAGATAGCCTCTCCATACTATACAGCTCAGTGGTCAACACCCAAGGCATGGTTAGGGTTTACTGTTCACATTAAATGTCTGGATTGAATAAATCATCCCTGGGCCTCTATGCTCCTGATGGGACAATAAAGGATTGGATGATGGATGGGCAAATAACTTACACTCATGCCAATGATACTGCTACGGAACAGGGCTCATCTAGATATGAACCCGGTGGACAGTTGGCCAAGGCTATCCTCTATCCTACAGTATGCCATGCTCCTTCCAAAGGATAGGAGGGAAATTGAAGGACATTTGTAAAGGTGCCACCACAAGAAGACATCCCTCTATAGTATCCATACTAACCAAAATATATATTCAAATATGCTGGTTATGGGACACACCTGTTCTACCTCTCAAAACCTACAATATAGGGATGTATTTTTTATCAGTTATATTTTTTGCTATTTTTTAATAATTTTATTCAACTTATGAAAGATTTTCTAAACTGGACAGGTCACACACAGCATTCATTCAACTTTACACTACTGAGGGATTCTCCTAAGGTAGTGGGTCTGGCAGTAGGTGGAATACAATATGGAAGGATGTCACCAAATCCAAGGGTCTAACAGCAAATTATGTAATATGTGTATATATAGCCTATATATACATAATTTTTCCCAACTCTAACTAGGCCAAAAATTGTCACTTCTCCATCTTGAATGCTGAGTAAAAAAATCAACACAAGAATGTGATGCTACTCAACAAGATATGATTTGGAAAAGGATGATAACCTTAGCACTGTCTTTTGCTGCCAATGATCTGTGTGACATAAGGTGCAAGAGGACAAAAGTCAGGGCCAAGTTAAGATGAAAGAACTACAACTGTTAATTCTCACTTCTGCACAATCACTGCAATACTGCATAAACCTTTCAAGCCTCTTTACACTATGGAAGTTTCAAAGAAGACAGTTAAGGTTTCATTTAGTTCAGCTAAAGGTATTTGTCAAAAGCATGCTGCAGTTTGTCTATTTGGCCCGATGATATTTTTTATACTTGATTCTCAGGGATAAAAGAGGCTGGTCACTCTCATCTTAAATGTCAGGACCAACTTGCCTAGCCCCGGGCTTCTACGCTCCTCATGGGGCAACGTAGGGTTGGATGATGGATGGATGGATAGATTCTTCCATCCATCCATCATCCAATCCTATGTCGCCCCACAGAGGAGTGTAGGAGCCCGGGGATAGGCAAGTTGGTCCTGACATTTAAGATGAGAGTGACCAGCCTCACTCATCCCTGAGTGGCATTACGTGAGCAATAAACCCCAACCACTCCTTGGATATAAATCTTCACCGGCTCAATCTGATTGGAGAGCCGTAATTACCCACTAAACCACCAGGCGCCAAAATTTGGTTATATGGTTACCACCCAGCCTAGTAAATGGTTTCCTGGTATACAGGAAACCATTTGGCTTATCACTCAGTGTAAAGTCACCCACGGCCCAACCTCCACATAATTTAAAACAAATCTGTAAAGGCATTATGGATTAATGGGGAATAATGAGGTCTATGTCTAACTCCAATCTGAAATGCTTCTCTTTGGCTGAATGATTTCCTCTTAAAAAAGCAAGAACCAGCTCAAAATAATATCCTCAGGCTGAAGGGACTGATGCAATACATTACTAACCTTTAGTAATCTACCTAAAACCCACTCGAGGCCTTCCTTTGCTGGAACCAGATGCCTTACAAAGGATCTACACACACCTGAAATAAGAAATGACATTTACAGGATTTATATTTTCTTTTCAATTATATGTGCCAGCTGCATTTTTTATATTGCAAATTTCTTTATCCACACTCAATGATACTTGAAGTTTTGTCATTGTAAAGGGTTTGCCACAAGTAGTGCAGGGATTTCCATTTAGCATAGGGGAAATATATCAGTAAGGTTTAGATAAAATCTAACATATAAATAAATCCAAATGTTCCAGAATCATGTTGCTGAGAGATGTTTGAACACTTAATTTTTTATTTCTGGCTAAGTATAGCTGAAATATAATGGTTTAAAAATGGTGATTTTCCAGAAATCCCCAGCTTGGGGAAAGGTCGGCGGCAATAAAAGAAGGATGCCAGGGTTTATGTTAAAAAATATGAGTGAGACATGCTTTAGCTTCCTGAGTGAGGAATTAAGAGCACAAAAATAACCGATCTTGGATTTCCACACTGCTTTATAATTAATTACAAGCTACTTTAAGTGATGTAAATATGTTAATTAATATGCAACTTGATAATACATCACTAAGTGAAAGGACTTTGCCTCCTTGAAGATGGGTGACATCATTATTAGCGTGTATATTTTTGTTCCAATCAGATAATTTTATTCAACAAACAAACAGCCACTCAAAATGATGGGGTTTATTACAACATTATTGTTTAGTTGAGGCCTGTGTCAACCAATGAAGCATTCTGTTATCTCACTAACCTCCAAGGTACTACACAGTGTGATTAACTTGCTATTAACCCTGGGATCCTAGTTTCAAACGTCTATCCATAAAAACAAAATGAAAACGTCCCCAAGCTCAGTAGGTTAAACAAGGCCTAACGATACCTTTTCTGTGGATATGTGATATACGACTGTTTGGGCAGCACATTTTTTTATCAACAATATGTGTACTCTGGCTTCCCTCTTCCATGGTATCAACTGCTAACTCTGGCATGGGTTGTGCCACCTCAGCATGGATATCCTGGTCCTCTACTTGAGCACAGTGAGGCACTCTATCCCAGGTTTTTGCATCTTCATGCAATGCTTCAATTCCAATCTGGTGGGGTTCAATTTCACTCTGCATGAAAAATTGGAAAAATATAAAAAAACAAGTATGAAATACTGGAAAAGCAATTAAAACACCATTAATATCATCATCATCATCATCCTAATCTCTTTTTTCCACTTAAGAATAGGGTGAGACGGGTCTACGAGCAAGGAAAGAGAAAACATGACAAAGGGAGATCTATACAACAGCAGGCCCAATGAAAAAGGCCATATAATCACTTACCAATTAAGCCTCTGGATATCCTGTCTTCTCTTTACTAGCATGACCTTCCACACATATATGCCTCATAAAAAAAAAAAAAAAAAAAAAAAAAAAAAGGCAAAAGGGTTCTGAGGTTTGACTAATGTGGCCTATATTGTAGTTGGTTTTCTTTCAATTGACAAAAGCCCTAACTCTTTTCAGTTCAAATGGTGGCCAAGCATAGCCAGACAGGAGGAGGCTCACTGAATTTCTTGCAACAACAGCTTGGTATTCAAGTTAAGGGAGTGCTCTAGTTCGGCCAGATGAAAACAAAGCTGACTGGAGTACATTTACTCGTAAGCCCACTCCCTTGATAACATTAAATGACTGACAAACCTCCAGACACCTCTTGAGGATCAAACCTATGGAAAAAAAAAAAAAAAAACACTGACTGGGCCTTTCTAATCATTACACTTTCATCATCAAAACTCTGAACTTTTTTCCCACATACAGATGGGGTGAGGAATAACCTAGATATTAGGAGAAAAAAGGTATGAAAGTGTTAGAACACTCAGCAAACTTTGTGAAATTTACTAATCATCTAGGCATCATTTAAACCTCCAGAATCCAGCCTCCACCAAACAAACCTAAGTACCTGCATAATTACCATGTATTTTTCTTCATAAACTCTAGTCTCAGCATTTTCCATCTCACTTTATTCTATATCTCACTTTCTTACACCCTCATTTACCCTATCAATTCACACTTTGTACTCATAACTTCATCTAGTGAGAAAATTTAATTACTAAGACACCACAATAATTACCACAACATCCAGTCTTGGAGAGGAAACTTCTTGAAACTGTATATTTGCTGGTCTCCTCATTGAGACTGCAGGCCCCTTCATCTTCCTCACAATATGCTTGGCAACAATAGGATTATCTTTACTGGCACAAGCAGGTACATCCATGTCGTGAACCTTGCACTGACTCCCATCATTTTGGCTGGTTAATGGCTGTGATTTGAGCTGACTGGGCAAGGTGAATGATACAGGCAGGACAGAACTGGTATCATCTTCATTTTCTTCATCTCCCCTCAGATCCCCTTTGTACCCCTCTTTCAATCCAGTACCTGTAGGCAGAATGTATTCAACCACGTAACCTGGTCATCATTGTCACCATCCGGACCGCCTTTCCTATCCTAAGGCAAGGTGAGGAGTAGCAATGTCCAGACGGCTAAGTTTGCCCAATCCAATGGGCCATGCTTACATTCACTCATCATCCAAGTCCCCAGAATCCTGGCTCTATCTGATACATCAAAAAACTTCCACCACATTCTGTAGCTTCACACAAATGTATCTGATAGAGTCAGTAACCTAGTGCTGAGGAAAAATTCATACTTAAATTATCCTACAAAAAAATATTCTTTTACATCTATACCTAGACCTGGAAATTCCTTTTGTACCACTCTTCTAGATGTTATCAACTTTGGAAGAAACTCTTACTGAAATCACCATCATCAACCTCACTTTTTTTCTCCCAGAAGGATGGGGTGAAATAGGGTCTATAAAACAAGGAAAGAGAAAGCATAAAAGAGGGATGCCTAGTGCAATGGAACAATCATTCACATACCATTAGCATCTCGAATCTTTGTCCACCTGACCATCTGCATAAACAGTATATACAGTAGGCGCGGAGAGTATTGACGTTTTTTTTGCCGACATCATTCTTTTTCGCATTAAGTGAAGTAGGGTCAATACTACCCTCCCCTGTGATGCGAAATGAGCTGACGCTTTTTC
>JAGKTI010000171.1:90105-103273 GCA_018397915.1 Birgus latro
AAAGGCCATGGGCCTGAATACTGTTCCTTCCAAGAAAAAGCAAAAACAATACAAAAGAGAGCCAAATTCAAGATCCATTCATTTCGAGGTGCCTGGACACACTGTGTTTGAAAGACTGGAGATCATAGGAAGTAGGGAATACAGACAGAGAAAGACAGTTCCAGAGTTGACCAGTTGCATAAATGAAGGACTGGGAGTAACGGTTAACTCTTGCATTAGAGAGTTGGACAGAAAAGGGATGAGAGTTTGTTGCTAGACGGGTACTACGTGCCCGTTGTAGAGGTAGAGGGATGCAAGCAGACAGTTTAGAGGAACAATGACCGTTTAAGTAGCGATAGAAGAGTGATAAAGATCCAATAGTGCAGCAAAGAGATAAAGGTTGAAGGGAATCAGTAAGAGGAGGAGAGTTAATGAAATAAAAAGCCTTTGACTCCACCCTATTAAGAAGAGCTGCATGTGGAGAGCCTCTCCACACATGAGAGTTGTACTCCATACATGGGCAAATAAAACCCGTGTACAAGGTCAACAACTGTGAAGGGGTAAAGAAAGTTCGGCTTAGCACACCTAATCTCTTGGAAGCAGATTTCACAAGAGATGTAATATGTTCTTTCCAAGACAGATCCTGAGAGAATGAAACCCCAAGCATGTTCAAGGTTGATGCAGGACTGAGCTGGACATTATTAAACATTAGTGGGTGATCCTGAGGAAGATTTTGTAGGGTTGATAAGTGTAAGAACTGAGTTTTTGACGCATTAAAAGTAACAAGATTATTTTACCCCAATCAGAGATACGAGCCAAGTCAGACATTAGGTGTGCCATAGCCTCATCCCTTTTTTGTTGAAGTAACTGCTGAGATGGACGTTGCAGAAACCGAATGGAAAGGTGAAGGGTGGAATCATCAGCATATGAGTGGATAGGGTTAGATGTACAGCTTAGAAGGTCATTGATGAATAAAAGGAAGAGAGTTGGTGATAGGACAGAGCCCTGAGGAACACCACTGTTGATAGGTCTAGGAGAAGAACGACTGCCGTCTACAACAGCAGCTATGGAACGACCAGAAAGGAAGCTAGAGATGAAGGCACAGATAGAAGGATAGAAACTGTAGGAGGGCAGTTTGGAAATTAAAAATTTATGCCAGACTCAATCGAAAGCCTTTGAAATGTCAAGTGCAATGGCAAAGCTTTCGCCAAAGTCCCGAAAGGAGGATGACCAGGAGTCTGAAAGGTAGGTGAGAAGATCACCAGTGGAACGTCCCTGACGGAACCCATACTGACGATCTGAAAGAAAGTTGTGACGGGAAAGATGCTTTAAGACTTTTCTGTTAAGAAATGACTCAAAAAGTTTTGAGACATAGGATGTTAAAGCAATTGGACGATAGTTAGAGGGCTGGGAATGGTCACCCTTCTTTGGGACTGGCTGAAAGAAAACAAACTTCCAGCAAGAAGAAAAGGTACATGTTGATAGACAAAGGCAAACAAGTTTACCAGACGCAATACTTTTTTTTTTCTTCTTTTTTTTAATACTTAAGTTTGTGTTTGATTTTATAAACTGTTTTTAGTGGGTTGATCACTGTCATTTTGGGGTACAGTTAACTAAGTTTGATTTTTTCCAGACTTGTTTTTGATGATTTTCATACTGTATTATATTTTTGGGTTTAGGTGAGTTATAAATTGTTTTTAGGCTTAGTTTAGTTTGTTTTAAAGCCATCTGAAGGGTTTAGGTTAGCTAGAAACTTGTTTTTGGACTAAGTTGGGTTTAGGACTTGGGTGGGGGGGGGGGGGAACCTTAGGCTCAAAAACACATCCCTATACTTTATATGTTAAAGCTACCCCGAGATATGAAACACCACCTAGCAATGGGCTTTTACTTAGCCAACTGTATTGTTAAACTAGGGTATTCCTGTATGAATGTATATATATTTATATAAATACATATATATATACTGTAAATAGCTGTGTTTTGCATTCATCTGCCAGACAGAGACAATCTGCAGCCAATCAAGTTATAATGGGGGTGTCAAAAGCTTGACACATTCTCCTCCAAAGAGATACAACAGTTTATCCAACTACCAATATCCTTTGTCAATTCCCTCACTTCATCAACTTCCATACCTTTCTTCTCACACATTTATTTACCATATCTCCCTACCTTCTTCTTGGTCTACAATGTTTTCTTCCACCTTAAAAATCACACACACATACACACACTAAAATAATTAAATAAAGAAATCAATATACTGTATTGCCCTTTCATGTAAAACAGAAAAAAGAACTATAAAATACTGAGGTCTTGAATATTTAGCTATGGACTGATAACCAACCAATCTATATATCCATCTAATGTATTCTGTTTATTAAAAGTCTACCCTGAGCTGACAGAACATCACAAGATACAAAAAAAATGAAATTATATTGTAAGAATGAAGAGATTAATTATTTCAGAGAAAATATGCACCACAACACAACACACTCTCCGCTTGACTGAGTCAATGATGGGTCAATTTCAGTAGCATCTCAATGCCATAGCTTAGGTTTTGGTTGTTGTGGCCCCAGGATCATCAAGACAAATCCAACAGGCTACAGACTGAAGCTGCCTTTCATCTGCAACCCACAACTCTCCTTCTGGGGGACAGGAAGCAAGCTTGGGGATATTTGTATGACTGCCTGCACAGTAATACTGGTTTCACCATGTGAAGGTGTTCCTCTCCAGAAGCAATAATTGAGGAAATAAACTATCAACAAAGTGATGAGTGTGTTACTGCAATGATGAACAATGATAATGCAATCATTGTGGTGGTGCTGGCAACATACCTATCAAGAAGGAAGAATCTTCTGGTACCTTGGCTGGTTTGCACTTGACCTGCAAAAAATAAACTTGAATTTACTGTCGTTTTTACTGTATTCTTACTACTTCCACTTTATTAATCTCAGGAGAGACTTTGAGTTAGATATGGCATTCATTACACACTTCAATCCAGAAGGTCCATCTCAAGTTTAATAAAACCATCTGTGAGTAGAAAGATGAAATATCCAAAATATAACTGTAGTTACTAAACAAGTTGTTCATCATCATCATCATCATTACCCATTACTCTTTTCACATCCTTGGATGGAGCTATTAGGCACTACAAATATCACAGCCCCATTACATAGACAGTGTTCATTGTAAGTCAGGGATGCATACCAAAAATCATTACTTTTTGTATACAAATGGTGTTGTAAACTGGGGAACTGGCAATTCAGCTTTACAGGTGAACTTCACAGGATTTTAAAAAATGGCAACATAAAACACAGACTAGTTATATACTGTACTACACATTTTCCTATAAGTGGGGGTTCGGGAGAAATACAACTGTATAATATACTTACTCTAACTTAACAAAGATCCCCATCCCCCTTCTGATCAGTTGGTGTCCATGTGTAATCAGGCTGAGGGGGGGGGATCATAACAATGCCTCACTGACTTTCATAAAGCCATTAATCAAGTTGGGGGACTGGCTAAATTCCATCATGCTAAATCAAGCACAACTCCTCAGAATGTCTCAAAAATTCAGCAGCTCATCCATGAGGATCGACATCGGAGCATTCACGATGTTTGTGAGGTGGCGGGAATTGGTTACAGGACATGTCAGAGGATTCTCACTGAAGAATTGGGCATGCACTGCATTGCAGCCAAATATGTCCCCAGGCTCCCAATGGCTGAACAAATACAGAAATGTGTCGATGTCTGCACTGAGCTTCTTGGACTCACCTCAGAAGATGAAATCTTCTTGTCCAGGCCCTCTGTGACTTCTTTCTATTCTCAAAATGAAGATCAAGCTGAAAGGGTGTCGTTTTGATTCTATTAAGGACATCCAGATGGAATAGCAGGTGGTGCTCGATACTCTCTTCGAAAATGACTTCCAGGAAGTGTTCTAGCAATGAACGAAGCGCTAGGACCAGTGTATCAATGTGCAAGGGAACTACTTTGAGGGTGATGGTAGCCAACAGGAGCTATGGTGAGTTTTCAGTTTTATATAGCATCTGTCCGGAAAATTTTGGATAGCACCTTGTACCTCCTCTGAATCTACCCTCAGACTGAAATTCAATAAACTATACATCTACCCTCATTACTATCCTGACCTTTTTCCCCTCATCTAAGGTTGGGATAAGGTAGAATCCAGAAACAAGCAAAAGTAAGCAAGTGGAAGAATTATCAGAAGCATGCCTAGTTGAATGATGGGGAAATGGAAAATGTTGGTGCAAAGTACTGTACTTGGGTAGTGTGATGAGTAAGGATGGAAGTTTGGAGGATGAAGTGCTTGAAAGGGTACGACAGGGAAGAAAGGTTGCTGGTTCTTTGAAAGCAGCAATAAGAAATAGGTAAGTGAACGTGGACGTAAAAACGTCACTGCCTAAGTGTGTGATACTGACTCTAATGTATGGAAGCGAAGCTTGGACCTTGTTGGAGGGATGCAAGTCAAGATAGAGAGCAGTGGAAGTCAGTTATCTGAGAGGAGCATGTAGAGCTACATGGAGAGACAGACTGACAAATGAGGAAGTGATGGAGTATTGTGGTGTAGACGTGGACAAGACAGAAAGCATTAGGAAAAATACACTGAGGTGATATGGCCATGTGGAGAGGATGGAAAGTGAGAAAGTAATGAGGAAAGTGTATGTGAGTGAGGTGGAGGGGGGAAGAGGGGGGGGGGGCCAAGGATGAGGAGGGATAGAGTGCAGAGGTATATGAGAGAGGGGTGTGTGTGGGCTGTGGGGAGGGCAGTGAAATGGCAGGAGACAGGGTGACTGGGAGGCGATCTGTTTGTGGCCACCCCTTACGGGATTAAGGCTTCTGGCAATAGATAGATTCCTTGTGAAATAAGCCACATGATCTATTATGTATCATTCAAACCTTGGAATCATGACCCCACTTCACAAACCTAAACTATCCATCCATCCATCATCCAATCCTATGTTTCCTCACAAGGAGCATTGGAGTCCTGGACAAGGCAAATTGGTCCTAACATTAAGATGAGAGTGACCAGCCTCACTCATCCCTGAGTGGCATTAAGTGAGCAAAAAAAAAAAAAAAACAACCACCCCTTGGATATAAACCTCCACTGGCCAAGTACGATTGCAGAGCCTTAATTACTCACTAAACCACCAGATGCCACAATTTGGTTAAATGGTTACCACCCAGAGTAGTAAATGATTTCCTGGTGTACAGGAAACCATTTGGCCTGTCACTCAGTGCAGTCACCAACCCATAGGCAGAAGGAAGAGGAAAGAATGAAGGAAAGAAAGACAGAAGAGGGAGTGTAAAGTTACCCACAGGCAGAAGGAAGAGGAAAGAATGAAGGAAAGAAAGACAGGAGAGGAAGTAAGGAAGGGAGGAAAGGGAAGACACCCAAAGCAGCACTACATCAAGTGAGTGGATGGTGAGCACCCTAACCTACCACAAACAAACCTGAACACTTTTAGTATTTTATACAGCAGGTCCTCACTTTCTGCTGCTTCTTCTGACCCCCAGTTCTGTTTCTAACCCCTCCAGTACTGTGACACTAATGAAGCGTCATGGCAGTCCCATGAGGCCAGGCCACGACAAATGGTCATCATAAAATACGCTCTCAGCAAACAAGGAAGGCTGGAAAGGCAGTATTGACTGCTTGATGCTCTGGGTAAATCCAAGACTGTTCACCTAACCATGTTTTAGCTCTCCCCACTCTTTGGGCTTCAGCCACACACTGTCCAGACTGGCTAAGAGCTATTAGCTGCACACCTCCCTGGCTTAGAACAGATGGGGTTACACCTATGGGAGGTAACTGGCAATCTGATTGATGCAGTGGCCTTGTTTCACAGGACAGTAGTTAAATACCCTGTCACAGGCTCAAAGGCCCAAGACTACCTCAGAGCCTGATTATTACAGTATATTCAGCTTAGGAGAGCCTCATCCTTGTGAAGGAACCACTGAATGATGTACATGAGGCACTTAGGTTCAGTGGCCAATGGGCAAAAATGGTAATTTCGAGTTATGTACAAGGTCTGTTCAGAAAGTATCCAATCTTAGGCTCTGAAAAAATCAATAACTAACCTGCTGAGTTAGGACACTAATCCTCATCAAAATAGGCCCCTTCCTGACTTGACACTCGTAGCCAAGCGTTCTTTCCACTGCCTGAAACATTTCTCATAGTCGGTTTTTGGTATCTCCTGCAGGTGCTTCGTTGCATTTGAAACGATCTCTTCCCTCTTCTCAAATCGGGAACCCTTCGGTAGAGTTCTGAGCTTGGGGAATAACCAAAAGTCACACAGAGCCACATCTGGTCAGCAGGGAGTCTGCTGGACCTGCGGGATGCTGTGCTAGACCAAAAATTCCAAAATCAGTTGAGAAGAATGGGCAGGGACGTTGCCGTGGTGCAGCCTCCAAATTGTCGCTTTCCAAAGGCCTGGTCTTTTCCACTGAACTGCATCTCACGAAGATGGATTACATCAAGGTAGTAATGTTTGTTGACAGTTCGACCTTCTGGTGCATGTTTGTGAAGCACAACACCACAGCAGTAAAAAAAAAAGTCAAAATGAGTGCATATTTTACCTTGCTGTGAACCTGTTGTGCATTTTTTGGCCAAGACAGCCCTGTATACTTCCACCGGGACAACTGTGCTTTGATTTCTGGGTCGTACCCATACACCCAAGTCTCATCACCAGTGATAACATTCTTCAGAAAGTCTGGATCACGGTGAGCACACTCCAACATGATTTGGGCAATGTTCATCATAGAGAAGAGATCGTTACGAATATGACGACGCACCTGCAGGAGATACCGAAAGCCAACTTTGAACAATGTTTCAGGCAGTGGAAAGAACTTTGAGAGGGATTAGTGTCCTACCTCAACAGGTTAGCTATTTACTTTTTTAGAGCCTAAGGCCTGATACTTTCTGAGCAGACCTCATATACCAATGGCTTCTCTAAAATGCAACACAGTAAGAGCCACCACTGTGTACACTCTGGATCCAGTGCCAAAGCAGCCTACAGGCACCACAGTTCACTCCCTACTACACAGCCCTGACCATTCACAGTGCAAGGTTGATATGTCATATATTACATCATAGAACTCGAGCAAATCAGTGGCCAGAAAAACAATAATGGAGTCACTCCATTAGCAAATCAGAAGTCCTCAAGGCAATTTTGTATGTCACAGAATTCGAGCAAATCAGTGACCACAAAAACAAAAATGGTGTCACTCCATTAGCAAATCAGAAGTCCTCAAGGCAATTTTGTAAGAAATCCTCCACAAGATAACACACTCAGTGTTGTGTTTACCCTCAAGCCAGCCATAGGCTCTCCCCACTCACTATAACTCTTGCCTACTTTTCTAAGCGTTTGGCTAAAAACATTTCTTCATTATTAATAATATGATGATTCTCAAACACTCAATGCACATAACGTTACATTCTGGCCTCCGAGAACCCAATTTTTTCATTTTGTTGTCATGACAGTGACTTTGAGCTGGGTTCACACACTTGTTTCTTGACATATTCACATGAAATTTGGCAGATACATACTTTGACAGCTTAAACAAATGAATAAAATTTAACTGAAATCCAACAAAACTTACAACATCTTGGAATTACAGGCGAGGCTGCGCCTTTGGGAAGGCAGCGAGGTGGTCCAAATGATTCTCACGAAACCTATGTGGGTCCACAAAATAAGGCTAAAGGTATTTCTGGATATATTTGTATGTCAGTAACTGTTAGTTAACAAGATATATCAAACACAATTTTCAAACTCAATTCCCATGAAAGTATGGTTTTGGAGACTAGCCACTATGATCTTTAGCACCTCATATAACCTCTTCAGTATGTTATTTCTCTCCTTTTCTATACAATGCTGTCTGGAAGTAATAAAGAAATCTTAGCTGCAGGGGTTAAGTCTTTGCAATTCCACAGATGTTACATACAATATATTACCTTTTCGAGCTCAGAGAAGTCCTTTTCATTTTATTCTTGCCATCTCATGGTACTTTTATTCTGCTTAGGATGAACTTTTTGAATTTAGGAGGTTAGTTATATCCTTCAATATGCTCATTCACTATGAGGCCATTCACAGGTTTTTAAAATTTGTCTCCTTGCTTCATCCTTAGGTGGGCAAGGAGGTTTGGATGATGAATTAAAAAGAATATGGCAGCAGCAAGAATAATTAAAAATGACATCACCGAGATTCATCATCATCATCCAATTCCTACATTGCCCCACAAGAAGCATAGAAGCCCGGGGCTAAGCAATTTGGTCCTGACATTTAAGATGAGAGTGACCAGCCTCACTCATCCCTGAGTCGCATTATGTGAGATTCATTCGTTTAAAATAAAGCAACTACTGTAAGGGAAATTCTGTCCAGTTTAACCTGGGGAAGACTTTTTTTCTTTCAGGCTAATGCATAGCTCACTGGCATGATAAGACAAAACTATGGCTCTTCATCCTTTCCATAGTACTGTACTCCTTTGTGACTAACACCATATTTCTGAGTTAATCTCTTGTCACAGCTCTACATTCAAGGCAGAGAGAGGGCAATATCTGGCCAAGCTCAAGTGGACAGTAGTTTTTTTTTTTTTTTTTCTATGTGTCCGACTCTGGGCATAGGCTTTACAGCCTGCTATCAAGGCCCAGCAGTCCTCCTACATACCATACACCTCTACGACCAGCAAGTATAATCATCCCTTAATGTATAGTGTTGTCCTTCTGAGTATTACCCTTGCTACACTGACACACATATACATTTTTGAAGCAATACTCATTAATACCCTCAGTACCAAGATAACTTAAGAATTTTGGCTTTACCATCACCATGATTTAATCTGGCTTATGGTTTACACTGGGTGGATGGATTAATATAACATGACCAAGATATCATGTATCTTCCAATAGGTTAGTGAACATTAACATGGAAAAACATGAACCACCCAAAACATACATTAGTTCGGTTAAAACTGGTTATGTTTTGTAAGTGTTATTTATGCCTTTTATCTGGTTATGTACTTTCATAATGCTGTACAATTTCAAAACAACTGCATTAAGCCACAGTATGTAGATACTTTTTGATATGGAGAAGCTGGATGAAACCTTCCTTAACCCCCAACTTGAACATATCTCTCCAGAGGAGAATAAAATTGTCTAGAAGTGAGAACAAAGTAACGGCACACATCACAGGAATGAAAGTGTTAAAAATTCTTTGGAGAATAAGAGGAAGATACAACTACTGATTCTCTGACTGTACCACACTAATCCTGAAGACTTGCCTATTATAATGCTGTGCACTTACAGAATGTTTAGGCCAGTATATTGCAGGGCTCCCACTGATATGGTGATTATTGAGAGTGACACTCAAAGAGTGGCCGTCCGTCAACAAACAAGCAAACCTTACTTCTGCAAAAATACAAAGTTAAAAGACACTCAACTGGAAACTGTACAGCATTCACATATTACAGACTTAATTATGCCACAGCATAAGTATGATGAATTATCATACATCAGGGGAATAAAATTAAAAAACTGCACATTATACTGTATATGGAAAATAGCATGGACATTAAATACCCATTCATCTTATTACTGTAGTATCTGTTTTGTAAATGTTAATAGAATTTCTCCTAAGACAAGTGAGACAGATGATCACAATTCTAATACGGATCCTTATGTTAAAGCCTAATGCAAGTCCTCCCATTATAGTAGTACAAAAAAATGCCAATACACATACGTACAAAAATACACAAACATACACACACACACGTATGCATGCATGCATGAATACTTACGTAAATAATATGAAGTCCACTTGGGAGTAAGCTCAAAGGTTGCCATCTCTTGGTCTTGATGCAGGTCCTGGCCTAGGTGCAGGAGTATGCATTTGATATTTTTGGAAATTTCAGACTGTTCAGTATCTTCTGGCATCTGAAACATATTATATATATACTGCAGCAGGCCTTCCTGCCATGCTGGACGGACACTGGTTCTCAGAACATTTTAGGTAAAGAGGTATAGCATATTCCTGCAAAATTCCATCCCTTGCCAAGAGATAATTTTCTGAAGTTTATACTTCTTCATAACTACTATTTTTCTCATTAAATACCTCAAACTTAAATTTATTCTTCCTAAGAATTCTCATCTACAATCCAGCTTTATCACTTCTTTTACTTTCATACTGCTCTTTCTACTACAATATCTCAACATACTATTGTTTTCTCCTTACAACCCCATTTTTCCCCCCCACAATACATTAACTAACTACGGCACCTTTACCGCTACATTTGGGATGTAGCAGCCCTGTGCTAGGTTACTCAGTCCAAACAAGTGAGTCAAGAGTGATCAGTCATTCACCCCTATGCAGCATTATGAGAACAACAAATTCCAATAACCTGCTGGACATAAACTGTATACAGTATTCACTATTACTGCCATCTAACTCTTATCTTGCATCCACACCCTTATCACTGCTTCTTTCACTCTTTTACAAAACTTCCAATTTCCATACACCACTAAGCCATTCATATTTTACTAAACAACACCCTGGAAACACTTTGTACACTTTCAGGATGTGTAACAAATCAACTTTTGATTTCCCTTAAAAACTTTCCATACTAAACCGAGTTGTTCCCATTTTATAGAATCTTCACTAATATGACATTTATTTTTTTTTCCTGTTGCTGTCAGGCATTAATATTCAACCTTTAAACAAAAAAAGGACCACTTGTAGTGAAGCAATTCTTGAAGTCTGTGTCTAACTCTCCACTTTGAAAATTCTGTCTTACATCCTATAGCTGTCTGCAAACAGTAACTATAGTATATAATTTACATCATCTGGCTGCAAGAATTCCTCTATCTTTTACCTGTCTATTTTATTCTTATAATCTGCTCAACCGTATCACCCCTTTTCTTCCAAGCTCCTCATCTCAATTTTTCCTTCATTTAAAACAATTATTCTGACCTTCTTTTCCCACATAAATATAGGGTGAGATACATTCAAGAAACAAGGAAAGAAAGAGGAACAATGTGTGAGAACTATCACAAAAGAGAAACAGGCTACATAATCATCCAAGCCCTGAGAATCCCGGCCCAACTTCACAAATATACTGTACAATCGTCCAAACAAGTAATGACTCCCATTCTTTTGGTTTCAAACAAAACTCCCTCGGTCTGGCAACGTTCACTTGATTGGGAGTTAGGAGACAGAAACAATCTTTCCCTGCTCAGCAAACATTATTTATGGTGTAAAAAAATTAATCTTGCAAAATTTTTTGTTAAGTTTAGCGTTTATTATTTTTTGCCAGTAACAATAATTAAATTAAAAGCGACATATGGCACATTTCCACTCGTCATCACGACTCATGCCAGCAGTTTTACCTATCTATCTATCTATTGCCAGACGCCTCAATCCCGAACGGGGTGGCCACAAACAAATCGCCTCCATGTCACTCTGTCCCCTGCCATTTCACTACCACGCTCCCAACTCACACCCCCCTCTCTCATATACCAATGTAGCAATTTTCCTGCTAAATTCAGATTTTTTAAAAGCAATCTAGCTGGTAAAAATTTAAATACTGTATTTCCTGTACACTGTATTTGATGTTCTTTTAAAGTCCTGTCTGGCATTTTCTTAATTCCCCTCAGTCTGGAAGATTTTTACCGCTTATGAGGCCAATCCAGCAGATTTCTCTAATCTTCCTTTGGCAACACTGCTGGCTAGGCCTTACGTCAGTCAGTCACCGTCATCATGCCCTGGTTGTGAGTGGATGTGCTTCAGCCTTTGTCACAATCCCCCACCCCTTTCCTTTCTTTATACTGTACAATGCTTTTCGTTTTTAGTTCTCTTCCTTGCTGCACTCTTGCTTTTGACTATCATCCTCTCCCGTTTAAGTTCTTTCATGAAACTGCCCTACATACCGGTACTTTATTCTATCTATCTATCTATTGCCAGACGTCTTAATCCCGAACGTGGTACTTTATTACATGTTGTATTTTCATTGTGTGAATAACAATGACCAATATTCCCCCAGTAACTGCACTGACTTCACTACCTTAATACTGGCAGATTAATTTGCTTCTTGATGGCAACACAGGTGGTTAGGGGTTGTTCTTGGGCACATGCAATAATTTGTCAATGTTGATCTTGTGTTGTGCTATGAGGGGCTCCATTTGGCAAATTTTCTCTGTTCTGCCTCTCTCTACATCGCTTATCTAGCCATTAATTGTCCTCTTCTTGATGCTAAGCTGCCAGGATATCTGTCTTGCTGGAAGATTTTCTAAATAAAGAGCAATAATCTGCTTGCACTGACAGGCTGTAGTAACGCACTGATGATTCATGGTGCTTACACTTACAGTACAGCTCTCATGGGTTTTCCCACATAAATATCATCCCCCATACAGAATTAAATGTGGATAATGATATACGTTTAGATGCTCACTTTTCTGATTTGATGGCAATCGTGATTTTGACATTAAAAATATATGTGGGTTTTATCTTAAGGGACATTTTCCCTTCAGTATTATTGAATTGGGATGTAAAATAAGCATTACAAGAGTTTCCCCGCATTTCAACGCTGAAACCGTTGAGCGACAGGGCATGTGTTCCACATTCTTTCGTACGGCTAAGTCTCAACTTTAGTATGTTGTGGTTTCCTCTCTCATAATGCACGGAGTACATAACAAAAATACTTATATACTGCTTTTTGGTGTTGTTTACCTAAATACTGCTCTTTCCAGTGTGCAATATAGGAAATAAAACTAGGTCATGGCAGTTGCCAGATGACACTTTTTGAGCGAAAGGTACTGGGAATTGGGTCATCACTTCTTTGGGTGTTTGTACTTTATATTAAGTGGCAATCATTTTAACTACTGCATATTCTTTCAGCTCAATGAACATTTCGGAGCACAGAAAGTAACACAGTAAAATTCTTATTTTTTCCAACAACTGAACTCAATGGACCTTTCAAAGCACAGAGAGTACCACAATGATGCATTTTTTGCTTTATTTTCACTGACACTTGAATTCAGTACACATTTCAGAGAAAGTAGCACATTGATGCACTTTTTGTTTTATCAGTACTTTCGCTGACACTTGATGCTTTTGTTACAGTCAGGAATGACTTCACAAACAAGAAGGACTAGAAGCAGGCTTCATCAGACCTTTCAAAAGAAGGCCTT
>JAGKTI010000171.1:106889-124921 GCA_018397915.1 Birgus latro
TCTACGACGGGCACGTAGTACCCGTCTAGCAACAAACTCTCATCCCTTTTCTGTCCAACTCTCTAATGCAAGAGTTAACCGTTACTCCCAGTCCTTCATTTATGCAACTGGTCAACTCTGGAACTGTCTCCCTCTGTCTGTATTCCCTGCTCCCTGTGATCTCCAATCTTTCAAACGCAGTGTGTCCAGGCATCTCGAAATGAATGGATCTTGAATTTGGCTCTCTTTTGTATTGTTTTTACTTTTTCTTGGAAGGAACAGTAAGCGGGCCCATGGCCCTTGGTTCCTTCTTCCTTGAATAAAAAAAAAAAAAAAACATCCAATGAACAAGAAGTGGGGAAAATGCTTAAATCCATCCATCATCCACTCAGTACTCTCCCATCAGGACTATAAGGGCAGGGGCCAGGCTATTCAATTCAGACATTTAAGATGTGACTAGATGTTTGTCCCTCATCAGCATTATATGAGCAATAAACTTCAATCACCTCTCAGAATTAGACCTCACGGGCCACATCCAACTGAGAGATGTGGCTCACTCACTATACAAACATGCAACTAAAAATTGTATAAGGGAAACATGGCTAATGCACCCTATCAGAACACAGCACAAAGGCCTACCCTTGATTTCCCTGCAAACACCAGAAACTTGTTTTATGAAGGGCAAAGCATCAAAGTGTGACCAGGGAAAAAAAAGCTTGAAAATCCAGACAAAACACTAACACTCAATTTTTTACACTTCTTACATAGGTACATCAAATGAGAACTCCAAAACTTACCTCCTTTACTTCCTGGAGTACTGACATTAAGTTAATTACTTTATCAACAGGTGATGATCTTCTTTTCACATCCAACCCACTGTGAGAAGTTGATGCTGCCATATAGACCTGGTAAAATGTAATGCACATAAGAACACATCTCTTACACCAGGAGAGTTCAATACATGTCCTTATCAGTTTCTTACAGAATCCAATGAGAAATTCAATAATAATAATAATGATGATGATTAATGGTAGGTGGGGGCGCTCACCATCGACTTACTCTATGTGGTGCTGCTCTCGGGTGACTGCCCTTTCCTCTCTTCCTTACTCCTTTCCTTCCTTCATCATCTGTCTTTCTATCCTTTCCTTCCTCTTCCTTCTGTCTACAGGAAACCATTTACCATGCTGGGTGGTAACCAAATAACCAAACTAAGACGTCTGGTGGTTTAGTGGGTAATTAAGGCGCTCCAGCTAGATTTGAGCCTACGTAGGTTTATATCCAAGGGGAAGATGGGTTTATTGCTCATGTAATGCCCCTCAAGGATGGGTGAAGCTGGTTATTCATCTTAAATGTCATGACCAACTTGCCTAGCCCTGGGCTCCTATGCTCCTCATGGAGCAACACAGGATTAGATGATGTATGTATGTATGTATGTATATATAATTATAATAATAACAAAAAAAATAACATCAACACTAATACAGAAATAATAATGGAAGTAAAGTTCAGTACCTAAAGGGCTATTTATCAAGTGTCTGTCATCCATTTTTTTTTTTTTTTTGCTATCTCAGGAGTGTAGGGGACTGGGAATACACTACTCGGTGGGAATACACACTCCCCTAGGTGGCATTATGTGAGCAATAAACCCCAACCACCTCTAGGATGGAAACACTTATAGCTACATCATTGGACAAATCTCTAAAAAATATAAACATGGGCTTATGTGCAGCTCAATAATCATGTCAACTGTATCTCTTGAATATCCTAGTTGTTATGAATTACAGTATATCTACCTATCTATCTAATGCAGTATATGCTGACTGTAATATCTCACCAAATGTTTGAAATATACAAAGTAGGATCCACTCTGCAATGTTTCTGGTGACAGCAAACAACCATCTGGATGTAGCACCAATAACCTCAAAACGCATCACTGGAATCAAGGGGTTATACTCCCACTCCAAAGAAAATATCAGAACAGTCAGGGACACAAATTCAAATATTATTCCAATCCAACTACTTCATATTTAGGGCATGTCCATCACTTTACTCCCTCAGCCATCATATCAAAGAAAATCAAGAACTGTACAAGCAGAGAAATTTAGGATGACTTTCTCAGCTTAGGAAAAATGGCTGGCAAAGAAACACAAAAGAGGTGAAATAAGATTGGAGAATGAGATATTTACAAGGAGAGTGTATGTGAGTGTGGTGGAGGAGGAAGGGGGAAGGGAACACCAGTTATGAGGTGGAGGGATGGGATGGAAAGGTATATGAATGAAGATGGTGTGAGGTGGAGGAAGGGCAACCTGACAGTGGAGAGCAAGGAAACATGGAGACAATCTGTTCCACCACTCCAAAATAAAGACATCCAGTTACAGACAAACAGATAGATAGATCAATCGATAGATAGACAGAAAGACAGACAGATAAACAGACAAAATGACAGACAGACATACAGATGAAAATATTAGCAAACTTTAGTCCTCACATATACCACAGACAGAAAGATAGATACTCATAGATAGATGGACAGACTGACAGACATACAGACAGATGGAAATACTAGCAAACTTTAGTCCCCACCTGTACCATAGATAGACAGATAGAAAGATAAACAGATAGATATACAGACAGAGACAGACAGACAGACTGATGGAAATATTAGCAAACTTTAGTCCCCACCTGTACAATAGATAGATACATAGATACATACATAGATAGATAATAAGACAGACAGATAGATAGACAGACAGACAGATGGAAATTTTAGCGAACTTTAGTCCCCACCTGTATCATAGTCATCCCAGAACCTGCAGCCACACCTAATCAAGAATTCATCATCTCAACCTCTTTTTCTCACCTACGGACTGAGTGAGGTATGTCTGGGTCACAACAAAAGAGAAGACCTTGAAAATGGAGAAATAACCATGAATTAAAATAATCCCTGTACCTGAGTGCTGATAATCCCTGTGGTTAACCGCTTCATAAGACTCTTTAAGTCGGAGCATTCTTGCATCAAGATATTTTTCATATATGTATAGTTGGCCTCAAGTTTCTGAAACGAAAATGCATATATTTTATAAAATATTTATAGTTCTCTCTCTCTCCAATAAATGATGGTCCTTTGAAGGGTATGTAGAGAAACCTCAAAAAAATCTCTCAACTGCAATTTATCTAGAAAAATGATAGCAAAATACAATACATTGCCAGGGTTGTCTGATAACTCTGACAGTGGGCTGATAAGGGGTGGAGGAAGACACTGGCAATGAAGAGATGGAACACATCAAGACAGAAAGGGTATATTCATCTATCCATCATCCAATCCTTTGTCTCATCAGGAGTGTATGGGCCCTGGACTAAGATACTTACTCTAGACAATTATGGTACTGGTATGGGTGAACAGTCATTTAGAGCAATTAAACTTAATCAACCCTTGAACTTACACTCACAAGTGTAACATCCAAGTGGAGTTCCATAACCCAAACCTACCATATTACCTGACATCCACTGGTTGGTCAACACCCAATTAAGCAAATGGTTTTCTGGACTACAGAAAACTACATGGCCCATCATTCAGTGCTGAGTCACCAGAAAGTAGCAATACAAGGAGTGGACATAGGGTGCCCTCTTATACAGTATTATGATGATGATGTGACCCCAGGATCAACTGAACATGAACCATGTCATCTGCAGTCTGAAGCTACCCTTCTGCAGTTCATCGTTCTCCTTTCAGGAGACAGGGAAGGAGTTGAATGATGTTGTATAACAAGGTAGAAAAGCTGACTGGTTGCTTTATACTGGTGCCAGTGCATTAAAACGTCTCTATTCAATCCCTTCCCCATTATATCATGTCATTAACCACTTCAGTACCGTGACGTCTATTTCTACTTTATTTACGCTTTCTCCAGCCAATTTTATAGCACTCAGGACTGGACTCTCGTACTGAAGGGGTTAACAAAGGCTGTACCAACCCCGTGCACTTCCACAGATCCTCCCTACATCGAATAAAATCGTCTGGTGGCAGCAAGAACAAAATGAAAATACACCCAGCACTGAAGGGGTTAAAAAAAGGACTCTTTTATAGGCCCTTTTGAGGCTTTGAAAGATCCAGGGTAATGGATGGCCTGAGGCTAGGCTACCAAAGTCCAGGTCTTTTAAGGCATAAAATACCATCCTCCATCTCTGGCCATCTTTACATACCATAAAAACCTTCAACCACCCCTTGCATTGCATCTGTGGTGGGTCAGCACATTTCTCCTCAGACCTCTATCAACCACGCTGCTGCACCAATGGTTTATGCTAAGAGAAACTGAAGCAAACAACAAATAATGAAGTGATCTTTTAACACAAGAAAGAAAGTCCCAAGGCAGAATTTCTACAAAACTTGTCCTTAAAAAAAAAAAAAAAAAAAAAAAATCTAGATCTGTTCATTTTGAAGATTTCTAGTGCCACTGCATTTAAAAGGCTTAGCATCAGTAGCAGTCAGAGGGGGCAAGGGGGCAACGGGTCAAATAATCCCCCTTTAGCAAACCATACCGTATGCCACAACTGAAGGGTATATACCTAAGGGAAGTGGTCAAGTCTGATCATAATGATGGCATGTAGCTAAGGCAGAAATTGTTGTCTTCATCACAGAGTAATTTACTAATATTCATTCTATCTATCTATCTATCTATCTACACATACACACACACGCACACGACCCCCTCTTTTTCAATAATCACAGTTATGCCCCTGCTTGGCATTCAAACAAAATGACTGTAGTCAGCATATACAATGCCAGTCTGCACTGCAACTTAAGAATTACACTACCTTGCTACAGTACAAACCTTTTCAAGAGTTGTATGCCATGACTGCACTACTCGGAAAACTTCTTCAGAGTGACTGTCCAGCTCCAGTGAAGCTTTTGAAAATGACTGCTGCAGAGCCTCCAAATGGCTTTGAATCTGGGCAAAATATCAATCCATTAGCCATCATGTGAGTGAGCACAGGTTAATTATACTAACAGTCATACAGCCTACACATCAATCCATATACAGCACCAATAAGCACACTGGTAGCATTTAATTATACAATGTGCTGTTTAAGTCTATAATTACAGTTTCTTCTGACAGAAAATGATGCAGACACATAGAAAAGAGGTTAGTCTGATACTGCCTTGAGTTAAGGAAGGATTCTAATATCTAACTGCTTGACAATTACGGTACATAAGAATGTGACCTGAAAGTTTCACAGCTGTGATGGGTGGGGCTCAAAAGAAGGGGGCAGAATTTTTTTCACGACATCAATAGCGAAAGTGTACACTGAAGAACATGCATTTTGGTGGCATCTGGATCCATTATGTAACTAAGCACCATAAGGATGGGATTCAGGGACGCAGTGTAAGAGGCACAAGAGGTTTTGTAGCACCTTTTATTTGGTGATTTATTCTGCAAATTAAATCTCAACATTGCATTTTATGGTATCTATATAGCTTGAATATCAACATAGTTTCCATTAGTAACATACTGGGAAAAATGAGCCATAATGGGCAGTATAAATCACTGGAGAAGTGTTATGCAACAACTCTCCAAAATAAACTTGAAAAAAGTCATCAGACACATGCTATCCTATGGTGAAGTACTAAATTCAAAACTATAATGGGGAGCATGTGCCTCCTATACCCCCACCCCTCCAAGTACAATGTGCTACTGACCAAACAGTATTTAATTACAATACCTTTTCTATTTTCTCCTCTACATTTTCCTTGGCACAATATTCATCATACTCCAACATCTTCTGTGTGTCAGAATACCAACAATCTGCCTCATCACAGTCCATAGTTGAAGAACCATGACAATCTCCATCATCCATGCTGATTGCTGAAAATCTACAATTCAAGATTACTGTGCTTGTAACACTGTACATATATAGGCTATACATATGAAAAACAGCATGTGCTCTCTCTCTCTCAAACACACACACACACAAACACACACACACACACATACTCAAACACACACACACACACAAACACACTCAAACACAAACACGGAGCTGCTCCTGGATCGAGGGGAAATAATCGCAGAACTAGCAGCGAAAAGGAGATAGCCTATTGTGATTATGTGGTTGAATGCGTGAGTGGTGGTCCCGTCGGATATTAGTTAAAAAAAAAAAAAAAACGCAAGTTTCGGCCCTAAAAATACAAGACATAGTGAAAAAGAAAGTTTCCATATGGTTGTATCATGGCGGAGAGAGACGGAAGATTGTTTACAACTGGCGAGGGGGAATTTGTGGGCTTCACCGAGCTAAATGTAGGCAAAGGAAGTGATAAGCTGCAAGAAACAAGAGTAGCAGAAGTAGAGAAAACGGCAGAGAGGAATGTCCAGGAGTTAAAAAAGGTATGGGAAGTAATTAAGCAGCTGCAGGAACGGACCATAGAGCAAGAGAGAGAGATCAAAGTCCTACAGAATAGACTGGAAAAAGTTAGCACACGTAGTGAGGAACAAGAAAAGGAAGTTACAGAATTAAAGGCGAATAACAAATCCGCATCAAATGAAATAAAACTGCTGAAGAGGGAAAATATGGGGTTGGAAGAAGAAAGGGACAGAATAAAAAGTAAACTAGATGAATACGAATCAAAATCGAGGAGGCAAGATGAGCATATTCAGGAAATTAAGGAGCAACATATGAGGTGGAAGAAAATACAGGAGGAAGGAAATGTAAATTTGAAGGAAATCATAGAACAACAAAGTAAGGAAAAAGTGGAGAAGGAAGTGGTTAGAGTACTAAGAAGTAGAGAATCTTTGGTCAGGGATGTAGCAGACAAGAAAAAATGTGTGATAATTTCAGGAATAAAAGAAAAACGAATGACAGTAAGATCTGAAAGAGAGAGAGAGGAACTGAGCAAGGCTAAAGAAATAATATCAGTGGTTATGGAAGGAAACAATGAAGCCCAAGAAGAGATTGAAGAAGTGTTTAGGTTAGGAAAGTACGAGGATGGTGGGGCGAGGCCCTTGAAAGTAAAGTTTAAGTCCCAAGTAATAGTGAATGAAATCATAAGTAGAACGTGGAAATTGTCAGAGAAAGAGGGGTTTAAAAATGTTTAGATTAGGAGAGATGCAAATGAAGAGGAAAGAGCTAAATTAAAGGAGTTAGTAAAGGAAGCAAAGATAAAAAACGAACAACGAACGGAGAAAGAGAAGACAGAGTTCTATTGGAGAGTTATGGACCAGAAATTGAGAAAGTGGTACCGACGGAAGGAAGGAGACATGAGAGAATAAAAAACGATGAAAAAAGTTTGAAAGTGGCGTACACAAACATTGATGGACTAATATCGGCAAGGTTAGAAATCAACGATTTTTTGAGGGCACACGAACCTGATGTTATGTGCTTTGTAGAGACTAAATTGAAAGAAGATATTGATATTCATATGGGAGGTGGAAAATACAAATTATGGAGAAGAGACAGAAAAGAAAAAATGGGAGGAGGAGTGATGATAGCAGTGAAGGACAATATAAACGTAGATACTGTGGAAATTGCAGAGGGCAGGGCCGAAGCCATAAATTTGAAACTAGAAACTGGGGAGAATGGTAAGAGAGATATGGCAGTGGTATATGTTCACCCTAAGACGAGAGCATGGAATGACGATGAATACCAGGAGATGTTGTCAGACATGGTTAGTTATCTACAGAAAGTGATCGAGAAAAGCAACAATATAATCCTAATGGGTGACTTTAATTGTAAAGAGGTGAACTGGGAGGAATGGGACTCGGGAGGCAGCGAAGATTCGTGGGGCACTAAACTGTTAAATATAATAATGAATGATGTAATGACACAGTGGGTTAAAGAAGAGACACGATTCAGAGGTGATGACACACCAGCAAGAGTAGATTTGCTACTATCCAAAGAACCTGATGTATCTGAATCATTAAATTATCTCTGTCCTATAGGAAAAAGTGATCATGTGGTCACTGAGTTCCAGATGATAATAGGGAAGGTGGTGCCAAGAGATGAGCTTTATAGGCAAGGAAGATACAACTTTGGGAAAACAAACTTTGCAGAATTGAGAAATTTTTTTGAAAATGCGGACTGGAGAAAATTCAGAGAAACAAGAGAGATACAGAGGAGGTGGGATATCTTTTTAGACCTCTACAATTTGGGAGTGGAAAAATATGTGCCAAGAGTAAGTGGGAAAGAAAACAGGAAAAAGGTGTGGTTTAATAGAAGGTGTATAATAGTGAAAAAAGAGAGGGACATGGCATGGAACAAATGGAGAAAGAGAAATAATATCAGAAAAAAGGAAGAATATAAAAGAACTAGAAATGAATATACAAGAATACGTAGAGAGGAAGAAAGGAACTTTGAAAAAGGTATAATTGACAAATGTTAGGATGAACCCAAATTGTTTTATAGATTTGTTAATGGCAAATTGAAGCAAAGGGAAGGAATCACCAAACTGAAAGTAGAAGGAGAGGTCTACAAGGATGCAGTAATGCAAGCTGAAGTAATGAACAAATGTTTCCAATCGGTTTTCACTAAGGAAAGGGAGTTTGTGGAAGGAGAGGGAATGATTAGAAATGTAGTGATAAAAGATATAAAAATGGAAGTGCAGGAAGTGTATAAATTACTGGGAGCTCAAGATGTAAGGAAGGCCCCAGGACCGGATGGAATCTCTAATTGGGTACTGAAGGAATGCAGAGAACAACTGGCGGATAAGATTCACAATTTAATTGTGTGCTCCTTGGAAGAGGGGAAAGTGCCTCGGGAATGGAAGAGGGCAAATGTGGTGCCAATCTATAAGGGAGGAAACAAGGAAGAACCCCTGAATTATAGACCAGTGTCCCTAACCAGTATGGTTGCGAAATTGTGTGAGAGAATCCTGAAAGATAGATGGATAAAATATCTGGAAGAGATGAATATTTTGACTGAAAGTCAGTTTGGATTCAGAAGTGGAATGTCATGTGTTTCCAACTTGTTGAGCTTCTACTCAAGGGCGATTGACGTGCTACAGGAGAAAGACGGTTGGGTGGATTGTGTGTACTTAGATCTGGAGAAGGCCTTCAACAAAGTACCCCACAAGAGACTATTATGGAAATTAGAGCATATAGGAGGACTTAAGGGAAGCCTCCTGGAATGGATGAGAGACTTTTTGAGTGACAGACAAATGAGGACAGTAATAAAGGACAGGACATCTGGATGGAGGGAAGTAACAAGTGGTGTCCCACAGGGCTCGGTGTTGGCACCAGTAATGTTCTTGATTTATGTAAATGATATGGTAGATGGAGTGAACAGCTACGCAAGCCTGTTTGCTGATGATGCAAAGATCTTGAGAAAGGTAGAGGTTGAAGAGGACTGTAAAATGCTACAGGAGGATCTGGATAGGATATATGATTGGAGCCGGATGTGGGAAATGAAATTCAACGCAAAAAAATGTAAAATATTGGAAATGGGTAAAAGTACCAAGAGGCCATCATTGAATTATTTGATGGGTAATGAACCAATCAGAAAAGCGAGAGAAGAGAAAGATTTGGGAGTGCTGGTCCAGGATAGTTTGTCACCTGAAAAGCACATAAATAAGATAGTGAGAGAGACACATAAACTCTTGACCAATATAAGAGTGGCATTTCATTACATGGATGAGGAGATGATGAAAAAATTGATAGTGGCCATGATCTGGCCCAGGTTAGAATATGCAGCAGTAGTGTGGTCCCCACACAAAAAGAAAGATATAACCAAGACTGAGAGAATACAAAGAACAGCAACCAAGATGGTCCCTAGTCTGGCAGATTTGCCATACAGAGAGAGGCTGGAAAGGCTGGATTTGCCCTCCTTAGAGGAAAGGAGAAAGAGGGGTGACATGATTGCAGTGTTCAGGACCATGATAGGAGTAGATAAAATTGACAGAGAAAATCTGTTTGTGTGGGATGAGAGAGCAACAAGAGGACAAGGAATGAAACTAAAGAAGCCAAGCTGCTCGAAGGACATCAAGAAATATAGTTTTCCGTATAGATGTATAGACCTGTGGAATAGCCTGGACAAAGAGATCGTCCAGTCTAAAAACTTAAATGAGTTTAAGGCAAAATTTGACTTATTGAGAAACAGAGAAGGGACCCCACGAGCGTAGCTCATTTCCTGTATATCACAATTAGGTAAATACAATTAGGTAAATACACAGTTATGCAAGTCTGTTTGCTGATGATGCAAAGATCTTGAGGAAGATAGAGGTTGAAGGGGACAGTAAAATGCTGCAGGAGGATCTGGATAGGATACATGACAGGAGCCGGATGTAGGAAATGAAATTCAGCGCAAAAAAATGTAAAATATTGGAAATGGGTAAAAGCACCAAGACACCATCACTGAATTATATGATGGGTAATGAACCAATCACAAAAGTGAAAGAAGAGAAAGATTTAGAATTGCTGATCCAGGATAGTTTGTCACCCGAAAAACACATTAACAAGATAGAGAAACATATAAACTCTTGACCAACATAAGAGTGGCATTTCATTACATGAATGAAGAGATGATGAAAAAACTAATAGTGGCCATGATCTGCCCCAAGTTAGAATATGCAGCAGTAGTGTGGTCCCCACACAAAAAGAAAGATATAAACAAGATTGAGAGAATACAAAGAACAGCAACTAAGACAGTGCCCAGTCTGGCAGATCTGTCATACAGTGAGAGGCTAGAAAGGCTGGATTTGCCATCCTTAGAGGAAAGGAGAGAGAGGGGTAACATGATTGCAGTGTTCAGGACCATGATGGGAGTAGATAAAATTGATAGAGAAGATCTGTTTGTATGGGATAAGACAGAACAAGAGGACATGGACTGAAACTGAAGAAGCCAAGCTGCTTGAAGGACATCAAGAAATATAGTTTCCCATATAGATGCACAGACCTGTGGAATAGACTGGACAAAGAGATCGTCCAGTCTAAAAACTTAGAGTTTAAAGCAAAATCTGACTTACTGAGAAAAAGAGATGGGACCCCACGAGCATAGCTCATCTCCTGTATATCACAATTTGGTAAATACACACACACACACACATATACAAACACACACACACACACACACACATATACAAACACACACACACACACACAGGATCACACAGGTGCATACAAACACACAACAACTAGCTAGGCCTGATGTCAATAATATGGAAGGTACTGTATTCATTTTGCAACCTAAAGTGTATTATAGTATAGTAAACCCTCAATATATAGGACCAAATGGAAGGAAGCCTGACAATCTACTTGAAGTTCAACAGGAGGGGTTTGACAGACCCAGGTTTGGTACAGTATATACCAAATTTTTTTCTGAGGATTCCCAAGGACAGGTGTTCACACTACCATACCATAGGATTCTCAATGGAAGGATAGGTGTTCACACTACTGTACAGTATATCAATATTCTATGGGTTTATACTGTTCCTTGATACTGCATGGGTGTATACAAAAAACTTTTAGTCAATAATATACCATAATGCAAAACAGAAAAAAATAGGAAGAACTACAGCAGCTACCTGGTTGCTCAGCCAGACACCAGGAAACCTCACTAATTCAACCCTTATCTGCTTTATGATGAAGTAGCTACATTCAGTACGGTCAAGGTGGTAATTATATCTGAAGTCTGGTGTAACTAGGTTCAGTATAGCAAGGGTTTGCTATACATATGTAGTAGTAGCTTGTTGTTTTCCACGACTATCTTCTAAATCTTGATCCTTACAATCCATTCACAATCAAGGCACTTTCATCCATAAATTTTAAATCTATAACAGTTCTCCGCCATCTCACAACAGTACAACCGCATATCAATGCACAGCTTAAGGTATAGGTGGGGCACAGACGAGGCACTTAACCACTATGCTCATATCTGCAGCCTAGGCCTCTGAGCCTGTGACAGGTGATTCACCCGTAACTTTATTTTTCCTTTAGCCCCAGCCATCTAAAAAAAAAAAAAAAAAACTAGAAATATGAAACTGACAAGTCCCCCCACTTTTGTCATTATTTTGCACTACAGTATTGCCAAAATTTTCATGCTGATTTCTATTCTCATCCTAACAATCATGAAGCTCATGGTTGTTTTTCAGAAATGATATACTGTAATTTCATACTTCTTTTCTCTTCCATCTTTTCCCACTTTCATATGGGGTCGATGCATTTTGCTAATCTTCGCCATACAGCTCATTCATGCACCTCCTCCTCTGTCAGCCATTTCCCACAGGGTTGAGGCAAGACTCTTGTATATCACTCAAAGGATATGCCCCTACAGTAGCAAGCAGGCTTTGAGTACAGTACTGCTTCAACTAAGTGGAGAATATCTGATCGGCCTAATGGCAGTATTCAGACTAAAAGCACTCCTATAGTTACTAGAATGGATGTGTCTGATTTTGAGCTAGTTTCCCACCATTAATATATATAATGACCCAAGCAGTCACAGTTGCCTGTAGTTGTGAAGAAATATCTGCAAACCATTGGACTGGGTTAATCTAAGTAAGTTAGGTTCATTAGGATGGGTCTGACTAACTCATTTTACCATTCACCATCAGGACAGAAGAGACATCTTTGATCACTGCTCTTTACATGTGGAAGAAGGCATTATCTTGTGCTGTGTGTCTAGTCTATAATTTCAAGAAATTAAGCTTAGTGGTAGGTGGTAGCGACCATCATTCACTCACTTGATGTAGTGCTGCCTACTTCTTCCTTAGCCTTTATCATTCTTTTTCTGTGCCTGCCCTCCTCTCTTCCTATTTCTCCCATCTTTCCTGTCACTTCTTACTGCTTTTCTTTCCTTTACAGGTGGCTTTACATTGAGTGACAAGCCAAATGGTTTCCTGTAAGCCAAGAAACCATTTACAACGCTGGGTGGTAACCATATAACCAACCATGCGTGCTCCCTATGTGTCAAGTGGGTTGGTGGAGGGTTAGTGCCCCTCCCCATAAAATAAATAACTCAAAGTCAAATGGCCACCCCTTACAGGATTATGGTGTCTGGCAATAGATAGATAGACATAGAAATTAAGCTTATTCAAAGGTCCTGTGCTGCAGCCCTCATAAAATCAAGAATCTGAGCTCAACTTATGGTGAAAAAAGATGTTACCATACTATTTCTTACTAGCACTCTCCAATACAGTATATCACCAATCTCATTTCTTTAAAGTGTATTACAAAGAAACAGAACTTCTCGGACATGAGCATCAATTTCGTGTTTAGGACTGGCTTAAGTAGGATGGTCAAATACAGGGAAAAAATATACTGGTATATAAACCATATATATACCATACCATAATTATCAACAGGTTCGGCAAAATGGGCTAAATCTCCACTGATGAATCATTCCACTCATACCTCAGGGATCTGTTCTAGGCCCCTTGCTCTTTCTGGTATATATAAACTTTCTACCATCATATATACGCTCCAAATGCAAATTCTTTGCTGACGACATGAAAATTTACTTCAAGCTGCATCACAACACCTGTTCCTCGTTAGCTACAGACATAAATACATGTCAGAAGGGCATAGATATGGTGTACAAGGTCGCTGAGTCCTGGGGTTTAAGTTTCAATCTTGACAAGTGCACTGTACTGTGGTGTCAGAGAGGCCCAATAGATTGGAACTCCATTGGCACACTTCAGCACTATCACATGAACAACACCAGTCTCTCTGTAGAAACTACACAAAGACTTGGGTATCTTGGTTGACAGCTTGCTGAAAGTCCACTCTCACATAAGAAATACCGTAAAAAAAAGCAGCAGGCCTGGCAAACACTGTAATTTGTTGTCCACCCTCTGTCATGACCAAGATTTTATGTTAACTTTGTTCAAATCCCACATCAGACCTATCCTGGAGTTTGACTCCACTGTTTGGAATACGGGCTACTGCGGAGATTTGAAGCTCCTGGAGTCTGTACAGCGCAGATGGACTAAGCAAATCAGTGGCCTGTCCGAACTCAGTTATGCTGACCATCTGAAAAACCTGGACCTTTATTATGTAAAAGGGAGACTGATCAAAGCTGACCTTATTAAATGCTGGAAAATCTTTCATCACCAATCCCCAATTGCACTGCCCAAACTTTTCCCTCTTCCTTCATTAACTCACACCAGGGGCCACAGATTCAAGGTGGCCAAGCACCGCACTTCAGCCGAGTGCAGACGCAGGTTTTTTAGTATCAGATGTATAGACCTCTGGAATTCTCTGGCTGATGATACTGTTAGCGCCGAATCAGTTATCATCTGTATATACTATTGAGTAGGGGCTGAGTTTTGTGCCATATGCAGGTTGATCATATAACTATGATTCATAATTCAAAGTCCTTCAAGTAGTGTATCAACCTGCATATGGCACAAAACTCAGCCCCTACTCAATAGTATATTCAGATGATGATGTGTATAGGGAATTGGGCTGACATGCCAGCAGGTGTGGGCTGCCCTACTTCTTAAAAAGCAGATTCCTACCAAGCCATACTGTTAAATTGTAATGGGGTTGCCAACCAGGTGAGTTCAAGGATGCAATTTCCATACTGTATTATATCTGCAATTACCAGATGATTTTAATAAGCACAGAACACCCTTGCAGTGAAGTGAAGGCTTGGTATACCTAACCCCTCTAGTTCAAGGTCTCATTAACTGAATAAAATCCCTCAGGGATATTATTTAAAAAGCTGCTCATTATCCAAGAGTTGAACATATTCATGAGGCCCACTACATGCTCTTGTTTAGTAAAGTGAAGTAAGATTTGCTTCAGTCAGGTTAGGTTTATTTACAGGCATGGATTTAGGGGGTTGGGAGAGCATCGGAGGCATAGACCCCCAACTTTTTGCAGATCTATGGTTACTTATAGGCCTCATAAAAAAAAATTTATTTACAAAAATGGCTACCTGCAATTAATGTCTTACATTGATGTTAATAATGAATCAGTCTAGTGAAAAAGAGACAGTAATAAATCTTAAGACTTTGTGATGAGCCAACATAAATTCAAACCTGTAAATCTTATCCCTTCCCCCTCCCTCACTTTCAAAGTGCTGGATCTGGCCCTAATTTAGTTTGGTTTTATTAAGGTTAGGTTTTAGGACACCTCTGACTTATTAAGACCAGCAGTGAAGATATGGTCTAATTCTGAATGAAGCAAATAAAATAATGAACATAGCTCGAGATTTCGTCAAAAGCCATTACGGGCAAACTATCAACTTACTTCCCTTGAGGGCAACAAGAATAAAACGATAAAAAATTCATTGCAGTGTTGGGGTTACTGACAGCGGTCTTCATTCATAATGTAATTAGTTACCGTAAGATAGTCAATTTGCCTTTGTGCCCACACATCCCTAAAATATGATTTTGAATCAAAGTTATGCATCAGCTCCTAATTTCTGCCACAATTTTTCCAGTACGGCTTCATAAGCGAACTCTAACGGCTCATCAATAGGATTTTAAAAAACAAAAAAATCGTAACAAAGCAATAACTAGGCTAGCCCACCTTCTCACCTGTTCCCCACGTCCGTAACAACCATGTGAAGTCGCTGAAGAGGTATGATCCACAAACTTATGTGGGTTTGCCCTTCAATACACCTATACGATAGCACAGTAAACCTCATACAGTGTACCGCCCTGAGAATCGCATACACATTAGCATGAGACGACAAGCAAGTAACTCTCGATTACCCAAAACAACGCCATTTTACAGGTTGATGCTCCTCGCCAGTGAAACCTAGCATTTCAATACCAGTGATGCTGAGTATAATAGCAACTTTCCATTAATTGAGCAGAAAATATTAGCATATTGTTATTATAGAATGCCTAAATTATTAGGTACTAAATGAATAAAATTGAGTTAAAATATAGGGATCATTATCATAAGTAAAGGTGGGCACGCAGACACCATAACCGAAAAGATATCAAACTTTCATCTGTTGCAGTTGCAACTATATTTTCCAGTCCTTTTGGCGTCTAATGAAAATCCTTTCGAGCCCATGTACTGTACTTTCTCCTCTTTGCCTCATTGAATCCTCAGAGATTTTGTTTCACTGATTAGCCTTGAGCAGTAATCAAGGAAAGACACTAAACAATACAAATGTTGACTGATTTACGGTACTTTCATCATCACACGAATATACATTCACAAAACCTTTTGACAGAAATGACAAGGAGAATTGTTTTCTTTCGGCCATCGATGACAATTTTTTTTTAATTAGAAAACACCAATGACCTTTGCTTAACCTTCCTCCTCGTCACTAGCCTCTTTACATGCTTCTTGCTCTCAGTATATTCAGTTATTTCAACTGAACCACTGTACAGTAACCACTCTAGCCACTTCTTCCACTTTTCCTCCATTGCTCTCTTAACCTCTTCATCTCACCACACGGTACCTTTCTTCTCTGTTGTTACTCTTGCCACACCACACACCGTTTTGGCATTCATAACTAAGCAATCCCGATATGCTTTCCACTGGCTGTCCAGATCCATTTCATTCCAATTCACTAATTCCAACTCCTCCCCTACTTTGGTCCTGTTTTCATCTGCCATTTTTTTTGTCCTCAGCTTCTTGACTTTCAGTCTTTCTCCCTTACTGCTCCTCTCTCTCTCCTCGTCCACTCACTCCTCTCAGCTTCATCTTGCATATCACAGTCATGATCTGACAGACCTCTACAGTGACCTCACACAGCCCTCATATCAGTAACAAAAATGCACACCGACAAGGACACCAACCATCACCAAAACAGGGAGAAAATGCTCACCTTACAGGTGAATCGACATTCAGGCCACAACGGCTTACCTCACTTTCTCCCATAAGCCCCTCCTCCCCGCAACCGGACTGGACCCAAGGTAGCAGTCCGGGAGCATTACTCTCCACCCATACCAGCCCTCATCAGACTCGGGGTGGGAGTTGCTCTTCAGCATCCCCACGCAGCCCGGCAACTTCCGACGGAATTGCTGGCGAGGGAGCAACCGCCGGTTCTTCCCCATCTGCTACCCTCCCCCAGGAGCAGAAACACGGTTGCGCCCGCCAGGCAAAACTGTGCAAGGGCGTCCGCCGGATCCCTCCAGCCAGCAGAGCCGTGGTAGCGCCCACCGGACATCCCACTGTGGTGTCACCCGCCGGGTATGCCGCGGTTGTGCCAGACCCCCAGCGGGAGTGAGGTAGCACCCGCCGGGCCTGCCCCACCGAGAGGATCCGCCGGATCTCTCCCTCCTGCCGCCCTCAGAAGGGGCGCATGGTGGCTCAGAGGTAGAGCATCGAGCTCGGGACCAGGAGGTCGCGAGTTCGATCCGCGCCCGGGACTGCCGTGCCAGGAGGGGTAGCGCCCTCCTGTTACCTAGCGGGGCTATATGATCTCATTGTAAGGTCTAGCTCGGGGGATTCTTTTTAATCCTGTTGTCCTCGGAGCAAGAGGCACCTCGGCAACGCCTGTCGGGCTTGTCAGGCTCAAGGAGCATCCGCCGGATCTCCTCCTCTCCTGGCGTAGTTACAGCAGCGCCTGTTGGGCCTGCCAGGCTGAGGGCATGAGCTCCTGCTCCCCCTCCTCCACGAAGCTGGAGACTCCCGAAGGGAAGCGTGTCTCTGGCTCGGCCCAACACTCCTGTGGCCGAGTGAGACGTCCTTCTCTCTCCCCTACAGGTCCAGCATGTGGTGGACGTGATGCGGGGATCAAGTCTGCCCAGCTGCCCTCCTCCTGACAGCCGACGCTGACGGACTCCCAGCGGCACCCAGGCCACAGGCAACTCCTGACGGCCTCCCCCTCCTCCTGAGACCGCAGCCCTCGACCCTCGAGGTGCATGTCCTCCTCTCCTTCCTGTACACAAGGAAACCATTCACTATGCTGGGTGGTTACCATATAACCAAATTATGGTGCCTGGTGGTTTAGTGCGTAATTATGGCACTCCAGTCAGATTGAGCTGGTTTATATCCAAGGGATGGTTGGGGTTTATTGCTCATGTTATGCCACTCAGGGATGAGTGAGGATGGCCACTCTCATCTTAAATGTCAGGACCAACTTGCCTAGCCCCGGGCTCCTACACTCCTGATGGGGCAAAATAGGATTGGATGATGGAAGGATATACAGTATACATACATATA
>JAGKTI010000171.1:129832-165746 GCA_018397915.1 Birgus latro
ATATATATAAGAAATTGTTTTGGAAGGAGGAAAGTAAGTAAGACAGTGTGAAAGGGGAAATAGTAGGGGAGTGAAAGATAGGAACACTAGATTGTTGGTGGAGAAGAGAGAGAAAATGAGGAGATGGAAGGAGAACTTTGAGGATTTGTTGAATGTAGAGAGTGGGAGCAGTGCGAGTATAAGTGGTTGGGGAATGGCTGGGAGAAGAAATAAGAGGAGGGAGGAAGAGATCAGAAAAGTAGTTGAAGCAATGAATATCAAGATGGGAAAGGCCCCAGAATTGATGGAGTGTGTGGTGAAATGCTGAAGTATGGGGGAAGAGATTGTTGTGGAGTGGATATGGAAGTTGTGTAGATTGGCCTGGGAAGAGGGATGGGTTCCAGAGGATTGGAAATCAGGTATAATTGTTCCTTTATACAAAGGAAAAGGGGAGAAGTATGTGGTAACCATATGGGTATTTGCCTTCTTAGTGTGACTGGAAAAATATATGGTAGAATCATTGATAGGGTTAGGCATATAACAGAGCAGCTAGTTGGAGAACAACAAGGGGGTTTAGGAAGGGAAAAGGGTGTGTAGATCAGATATTTGTTCAAAGATCTTTAGTGGAGAAGTATCTAGAGAAGGGAAAGAAAGTGTATGCTGCCTTCATGGACTTGGAGAAAGCTTATGAAAGAATAGATAGGCAAGGTATGTGGAAGGTATTAAGAATATATGGAGTGGAGGGGAAATTGTTGAGTGCTGTGAAGAGTATACGAAGGAGCCAGGGCTACAGTGCGAGTGGATGGTGAGCTGAGTGAGTTCTTTGATCTAAATGTGGGACTGAAACAGGGATGTGTGATGTTTCCATGGGTGTTTTATACATGGCTGGGGTTGTAAAGGAGGTGCAAGGTAGGGCAGTGGATATGGGGGTGGCTCTAATGAATGAGGGTGAGATGTGGAAGATTCCGGTGCTGCTGTTTGCTGATGATACAGTACTGTTGCGTGAAGATGAATGGAGTTGAAAGGTTTGGTGAATGAGTTTGGGACAGTGTGTAAGAAAAGGAATCTGACAGTTAATGTAAACAGAAGTAAAGTTATGGTGTTTGAGAGGAATGAAGTCATAGAATGCACAGTGAGGATGGATGGTGAGGATATGGAGAATGTGACTATATTCAAGTACCTGGGTAGTGTGATGAGTAAGGATGGGACTTCAGGGGATGAAGTGCCTGAAAGGGTACAGCAGGGAAGGAAGGTTGTTGGTTCACTGAAAGCGGTGATGAGAAATAGGGAGGTGAGTATGGAAGTAAAGACACTGCATGATAGTATTGTGATCCTACCCTGACATATGGAAGTGAGGCATGGACCTTGCTGGAGGGGAACAAGTCAAGGGTGAGAGCAGTGGAAATGAGCTACCTGAGAGAAGCGTGTGGAGTGACATGGAGGGACAGGTGGACGAATGAAGAAGTGAAAGAACATTGTGGGGTGAATGTGGATGTGATTGAGAAAATTAAGAGAAATACACTGAGGTGGTTTGGACATGTGGAGAGAATGGAGAATGAAAGACTGACTAAGAAGGTGTGTTTGGGTGAAGTGGAGGGAGGGAGGGGGAGAGGGAGATGGAGAATGAGGTGGAGGGATGGAGATGAGAGGTATATGAGGGAGGGAGGAATGAGATAGGGGGAGGGCAGTCAAATGGTAGGTGACAGAATGACTTGCGGGCGTTTTGTCTGCGGCTACCCATTGCAGGATTAGGGTGTCGGGCTATAGATAGATAGATAGATAGATAGGTGTATACAGTAAAAGTCCATTAATCTGAACACTGATAATCCGAAAATCCCAATAATCCAAATTTTTGAAGAAGGCCGACAAAAACTCTAAAAGTAAAAAAAATCAAAATGAAAAAATTCAAAATGGGCACCAAATGCGCCAGTGTCAAGCGGTGTGGTCATGGATCAGGTAATGCATGGATTGGCAACTCCTCGTAAACAACCAACTACTTTTGGATGTGTACTGTAGGTTTAATGAATATTCCACAGTAATACTGTACATACTAAGTTTTTGTGCTTTGACAATACGTGCATATTATTATTAACCCTGGACTCTCACTGGATTTACCTGCCTACAACTGCTGTTTTCAACACTACGCATTACTGGTGAGTTAAACAACCCATAACATCTCTTAATTTACCAATTACAGCTCGTGTCTTCAGTAATACATTATTAAGTAAAAAATTTGTGTAATATGTAATGTTAATATGTGCCATATTGTATTATGAATGAGTGAAAAGTGATCCATTCGGTAAAATTTCAGTTTAAACATGAAATTGTCTTAGGGGTCCCACACAAAAATCCAAAAAATCTGATAATCTGAATGATTCTCGGTCCACTGCCATTCGGATTAATGGACTTTTACTGTATATATATATATATATATATATCTATATATATATATATATATATATATATATATATATATATATATATATACATACAGTAATTATTATTTTAACCAAAGCTGCCAATGTGTTCATATACCTCCTCCCTCCTTTCCTTCATACCTCTCATGATTTCATCTGCTTATTATCCTTCCTTCTTGTCTGCTTATCTCTGCACTGTTACATTTCTTCCCTCTTGCTAAATTAATTTCTTTCCCTCTTGCTTACTTTGTCTAAGTCCCATTCTGCCTGAGTAAACCATCTATATCATTCACTGCCGAAGTATTCTTCCTTAATTTTCTTCATTCCTTTTTATCATCATATATTTGCTGAAGTATCAAGGCTTTGCTGCTGTGAGGCTTAATGGTATGATGTTTCATCTTACAAAAAATTACCCAGGATGCCCTCGTTTCACAAACTGGATGCATTTTGAAAACTGACCATAAAATGACTGATTGTCAAGCAAATTTACCGTTGTAACTATTGTATACGTGAAAAAATAACTGTATAATGAGAAAGGTCATCATAGCAAGTGCTTAAGTGAAAAAGACAAGCCCTAAATTCTTACTGATCCTATTAGCAAGTGACCTATTGAATGAGCATATAATGAAGGTATGCTGTATGCTATTCCTATGAAGCACCAACGTAAATGTGTACACTCGCACAATTCATCAAACAACACAACATACACAATGCCATCATACAAGAAACACAACTACACACAACACAAAAAACACGTACATTTCATAATTTCACCACCATCAGACAAGACCGGGCCGACGGCGGTGGCGGTGGACTCATCACCCTGGTACACAAATCCGTCAACTTTTCAGATACCAGTGCACACACAAAATCACTTCTCCCCCCAAATGACACTATGGCAGAAATACAGTCAATTAAAATAAGCACTGGTAACAAACCACACACAACAATCGCCAACATATACATTCCCCCCAGGACCACACAATTACTCTCCACAAATACACCACATCACTAACATACCCATCATCATCCTGGGTGGTGATTTCAACGCTAAGGCATCGGCCTGGTATGTCAACAACCCTGACACAGACAGAGGGCTGGCACTACAAACCCAGACTGATCATCTTTTCATACTCAATCATTCCAATCATCATACCCATATCCCACACCAAGCCCTCTTCCTCCCATCATCCCCAGACATCACCTTCTGTTCTCCAAACCTCGCCCTCACAACTTCCTGGAGAGCCCGATCATCATCACTACCAAAACCAGAATCACCCCAGTTGGCCACAGACACACACACACTAATTATAAGAGAGCCAACTGGGAGGCCTTCACAACTGAAACAGAACAACACTTTGAAACATTAAACAGTACTTCCATCACAAACATCGACACCGCTGTGCACACTTTCAATACGATTATACAAGACGCAGACAAAAGACACATCCCTAGAAGCAACAGAAAAAGACACAACCCCAATTTCACACCAGAAATTCAAGGCCTCATCAGACAACGGGACACGCTACGACACTCCAGAACACAACATACACATGACACCATGCAACAAATACAAGAACTCAACACTCAAATAAACAATAAAATATCAGAACAGCAAACACTACATTGGAATAATTATCTCCAAACACTTGATCACAAAACAAACACCAGCAAACTCTACAAAACACTAAACAGCATCACACTCTCCAACAGCAACACTACACAATCACACGCTGCCATCACAACAAAGACACCATACCTTCAAACAAACAACAAGCAAACACTCTCATCAATCACTTTTCACATGTCAGCCACCTAAACCCTCATCGTGATGACTGACGTATCATCCGACGTAAAAGACAGTTCCCCACAGACCCAAACTTCGCACCTTTCACTTACAACCAGACAAAGCACATCATCACCAACCTCAAGCACTCATCTGCCTGTGGACCAGACAACATAAGTAACATACACCTTAAACACATTGGACCACAAGGCATACAAGCACTCAAGTTTTCGTTTTTGAAGGCTCCAACATGCTTGCATGCGTTGGCTTTGGCCACCTAATGGCGGCTCTCCACGCTGCTCGATCCCTGGCAGCCTCCCTGTTCAGTCCCTTAACCCTTAAGTCACACTTAATGACCTCGTCCCATGTCTTTCTCGGTCTACCCCTCCCCCAATATTAACACCTCTCACCCTCTGTACCCAATTATCATCCCCCATCCTCTCCACATGTCCAAACCACCTCAGCCTACCTCTCCTCATCACAACACCAATACACTCCAGTCCCATCCCACCTCTCAACTCTTCCATCGTAAACCCAGCCCCCCCAGGCCTTGCACGCAGGGACGCACTGCACATCCACCAAATCATTGTCATTTCTGTACGTTCAAACCTGCGAATATCCTCTTGCTTACACAACATAACACCCAACATCTGGAAGCATGGCATTATCATCACTATCCCCAAGCCCAACAAAGACCCCACATTACCTTCCTCACAATGCCCCATCACACTCCTCTGCACCCACTCCAAAGTCACTGAAAGACTGGTACTACAACTACTTACACCTCACACACCCCTAGCCCCATCACAACATGGTTTTAGGCCACTACACTCCACAAACTCTCTTCTTACAGACCTCACACAGAGAGTTTTTGATGGCAGGAATTCTGCTAGGCCACCACATAGAACACTCCTTGTCACACAAGACATTAGTAAAGCTTTTGATTCCATCCCCTGCCACAACCTCACAAACAAAATATTCAACACAAACATGCACAATAACACAAAAAGATGGCTGGCAAACTACTTAGCAGGGAGATATGCACATGTAACTTTTGCTGGTCAGTCCTCAAACATCAGAAACTTCACAAATGGCGTCCCCCCAAGGATCTGTCTTGTCTCCTACACTCTTCAACCTATACATGCATGACATATCCACACCCCACACACACAACAAATACACATAGCTTCCTATGCAGATGACGTAACACTTACATGCACACACCAAAATGCAAACACAGCTGCACACATCCTCCAACCTTACCTCAACACACTACACGAATGGTTCACCACAAACAGACTCAAAACAGCGCCAGCCAAATCTACAGTGACCCATCTCACAAACTGGACAGCAGAACACAGTCACATTCCACATCTCACCATAGACAACACTCCCTTACCACACACACACACACACACACACACACACACACACACACACACACACACACACACACACAAAATACTTGGTGTAGCATACAATACATCAATGTCATTTAAACAACACATCACAAACATCACAAATAAATTAACACCTAGACTCAACGCCTCGAAGTCACTTGCCCATACAACATTTGGACACAACACAGAAACCACCACCACAGAATACAAACAATATATATGTTCAGTGATGATTTGTGCAAGCCCTACTTGGGCTCCTAACCTCACTAAAACACACTATAAAACTCTTCAGACCATACAAAACAAGGCCCTAAAAATAATCACAGGCTGCACAGCTACTATACCTACAGACCACCTACATCAAGAAACCAAAGTCCTCAAAGTCAAGGATCATCTAGACATGAGAGGCACCCAAATTCTCACTGCAGCCTCCACAAACTCACAACATCCACTACACTACATGGCAGCACATCCATACACACCAAGGAACATCAAAACAACACCCAGCACACGATATCATACACAAATACTATCATCTCTTCGACTCTGCCCACCTCAGACCAGCTTCCAGAAGCATATTCATACTCAAATCACTCGCTGTTCCATTCAGTCACTCAAAGACAACACACAGCTGCATGCACGGCCTCCAGATATCCATCCTTCCAAGTGCTATCTCCCCCGTGAGGACAAGGTCCACCTTGGCAGGCTGAGATGCGGGCATCATCCAGCCCTCTTATGTTATCAAAATAGGTTGGATGACTCCGTCGCTGATGCCTGTCCAGGATGTAACACAGCACCCCATACTATTAAGCACATCAAGGAAGACTGTATTGCACACAATCACCTAAGCCAACAACACAACATACACTCCTTGAGAGCTCTGTGGGAAAGTCCGGTCTCAGCCATGGCCTTCCTTAGGGACTCGGGGCTGTTCGGCCAGACTGCCTAGGGAACAACAACTACTACTACTACCTGTACACTGGATCAAAAGTCTGTCTATCTATCTATTGCCAGACGACTCAATCCCGAACGGGGTGGCCTCCATGTCACTCTGTCCTCCGCCATTTCACTACCCCGCTTCCAACTCACACCCCCCTCTCTCACATACCTCTCCACTCCATCCCTCCATCTCATCCTCGGCCTCCCCCTTCCTCTTCCCCTCTCCACCTCACTCACATACACTCTCCTCGTCAGTCTTTCACTCTCCACATGCCCAAACCACCTTAACATGTTTCTCCTAATGCTTCCTATCATGTCCACAACCACACCACAACACTCCTTCACTTCCTCATTTGTTAGTCTGTCTCTCCATGTGACTCCACATGCACCTCTCAAATAACTCATTCCCACTGCTCTCACTCTTGACTTCTGTCCTTCTAACAGGGTCCAAGCTTCACTTCCATATGTTAGAGTTGGTATCACAATACCGTCATGTAACAACTTTTTCACTTCCATGCTCACCTCCCTGTTTCTTATCACTGCTTTCAACGAACCAACAACCTTCCTTCCCTGCTGCACCCTTTCGAGCACTTCACCCTCCAGACTTCCATCCTTGCTCATCACACTACCCAAATACTTAAATGCACTCACATTCTCCATATCCTTCCCATCCAATCTCATTGTACATTCACTGGCTTCACTTCTCTCGAAGACCATCACTTTACTCTTCCCTACATTCACCTTTAGATTCCGTTTCTTACACACTCTCCCAAACTCATCTACCAAGCCTTGCAGCTCCCCTTCGTCTTCGCTCAACAACAGTATCATCTGCAAACAACAGTACAGGGAGTTTCCGAACACTGCCCTCTCTCACTAGGGCCGCTCCAACATCCACTGCCCGACCTTGTATCTCTTTTATAACCCCATCCATGTGCAGATTGAACACCATGGAGACATGACACATTCTTGTTTCAATCCAACCTTCAAATGGAAAGATTCACTCAGTTTGCCATCCACACGCACTGCAGCCTTAGCACCCTCATACATACTCTTCACTGCCTTCAACAACTTCCCATCCACTCCATATATTCTTAATACCTTCCACAATCCTTGTCTATCCACCCTGTCATATGCTTTTTCCAGATCCATGAAGGCTGCATACAGCTTCTTTCCCTTCTCTAGAAACTTTTCCACTAAGGATCTAAGAATGAATATCTGGTCTACATAACCTCTTCCCTTCCTAAAACCTCCTCGTTCTTCTCCAACTAATTCCTCTGTTATTTCCCTAACTCTGTCAATAAGTATCCTACCATATACTTTTCCTACTACACTGAGAGGGCAAATGCCCCTATGATTACCACACACTGCTTTTTCCCCTTTTCCTTTGTACAGAGGAAGAATTATACCTGACCTCCAATCCTCCGGGACTCTACCCTCCTCCCAAGCCAATCTGCACACCCTCCACATCCATTCTATTACTATCTCTCCCCCATGCTTCAGCATTTCACCACACACTCCATCAATTCCTGGGGCTTTCCCCATTTTAACTTTCTTCATTGCTTCCACCACTTCCATCCTACTGATTTCTTCCTCTCTTCTCACAACCCTCGTCCTCCCCACCATTCCCCAGCCACTTATATTTGCATTACTTTCATTCTCTATGTTCAACAGTTCACTGAAGTGTTCACTTTGGGGTTCTACTCATATACTTTCCATTATGACTGGGTAAAAATAAATATTCCATTATGACAGGGCAAAAATAAATATTCCATTAAAACAGGGTAAAAATAAATATTCCATTATGACAGGGTAAAAATAAATATTCCATTATGACAGGGTAAAAATATACTATTAAGTTCCTGTACAACATATATGGGAATGTGTGTTGTACAAACACACAATACTGCTGTTATGTTAAACGATCCACACATTCAAGATAATTAATCAGTGTTTGTTCACTAACTGCACAGGCAATAGTACTGTTCAGTACAGTATTTACAATGAATGACCCACACATAAATGATGTTCACTGTGTGTCCGTCACTAGACACCTACTTTACAAACACATTATGTATTTATATACTATGTTCAACATGTACAACAGTTTTCATGTACAACAGAGTACTACTACTTATTTTGCAATGTAGTCTAATATCTGTACAGTGCAATACATTGTCCAGTAGTCTAAAGTAATAAGGCAAAATACATACAGTAGAACTCCAACTAACTGGCAACCCAAATAACTAGCATATTTAGAAAGAGTATTTTAAAAAACTAAAATCATTAAGAAAAATAAAAAGGAATAACATCTGACTGCTGTACAAAGGTTTGAATCTGATGTGCCTAGCATAGTGTGCCAAGGAGATGGTTAACTTCCTCTGCAGTCTAATTTGAGTTTGCTTTACCAGAGTAGGTCACTGCCCATCCACCACAATTTTGTGCTGCTCATCATGTGCTTTATGCCAATCTAACAGGACTGGACAAGTCTATCTTACAAACATCCAACAATGCCTAAGACTGATACAAAAAAACAAAATGAAATGATGTTAACATCAAAGCTGGAAGTAGAGATTTATAGGAGATACAGTATAAGAGACTCACCAGATGCTAATGGAAAACTACAACATAGGTTCATCTACAATCTATGATATCAAAGCATAATCACAGAAACTGTAAGTCTTTAATTAAATAAAAAAGCACGAAAGATATAAAATTACTACAAACTTAACACATCCAAGCCAGAGGATCTTGATCATGCTTTCTTTGAGGGGTTTTAGTTAGTGAGCTCTGAAGGTGCCTGCATTTCATGTCCTCTGTTGACAAAAAATGGAAAAAATGTTTCATGAACAAATTAAAACAGAAGAGAGGTGTTTTCTAATAGATGGCTAAGCCATTCCAAAACTTGTCATGGAATAAGGTAGCTGGATGCCTCAGGTGAACTAAAGTCTGCCAAAGTCTATGCTGAAAAATATGTTAAAATTTAACAAAGGTTAACTCATAGGGTGTGACTTACCTCATAAAAACATTTTTTTCTTTTCTTTTTAATAACAATGCACCACAAAGTTTTTCGTATGAGCAGCATCACAAAAGTTTTATGTGATACAGTAAAACCTCTCATATAGTGTTCTCTAACACACGGAATCCTCTAAAAAACAAAGTTTTTTGAAAACCCTATTGTATACTTACGGTCACTTTGGCCGTAACCTAACCTAACCTAACTTCAGTAATGTTACTTTGATGAAGTTTGGTTATTTAGGCTGTTTAGGCCACTTTGATGAGGTTTGGTTATTTAGGCTGTTTAGGCCATTAGGTGATTTGGCCGTTACAGCCTAAATGACTTATGGCCGAAATGACCAGGGCCGCTCAGCAACATTACCCACACTGTGTGGTAGGTTTCAGTCTTGGAGTGGGCTTAGTGAACGGTAATGTCAGCAACTGTGGAGTTCTCTTGTGTGGACACTACGCTCACTGTTTTCCTTGATCATGCCTAAAGTATCTGTCCATAAAGCTAGGCCTAAACAAAAACATGCAGTTTTGACTTTCCAGGACAAGAAGTTATGATTGTGAGTGATTCAGAATGTTTACTTTACATAGATTATAAGAATTTTCCATTTCGTTAACTACTAAACCGCGGACCATCACTTTCATGACGCTCGGTGGCGATGGCTCGAGCCGTGGGCCGTCAGTTGGGTGCCTCTGTTTTCTTTTTAATTAGCCGGGGCTGTCAAGATATAAATATATATGAAAAATTTTAGGAGAAGCCTGAGTGATATTTTTATCACTCAGGCTAGTAATGGCCAATATTTAAAAAAAAAGTGAAGTCAGAGCGCGACTTACCACCGGCGGGAAGTGCCAGGACCGCCTCCCACAACCCCATGTGGGGTTAAAGAGTTGGACTCATCTTCCACATGGTGTTCTATACATCAACTACTCATGGTATGTGAAACAAACAATTTTATTTGTGTCACTGTTTGCTCATCATCATCTAATCCAGCGCTGCCCCATGAGGAGCATAGGTGCCTGAGGCTAGGCAAGTTGGTCCTGACATATAAGCTGGGAGTGACCAGTTTCACTCATCCCTGAGTGGCATTATGTGAACAATAAACCCCAACCACCTGCACCGGCTCAATCCGACTGGAGAGCCCTAAACCACCAGGCACCAATATTTGGTTATATGGTTACCACCCAGCGTAGTAAATGGTTTCCTGGGATAGGAAACCATTTGGTTTGTCACTCAGTGTTGAGTCACCTGTAGAAAGAAGAGGAAAGAATGAAGGAAAGACAGACAGAAGAGGATGGAAGGAAAGAAGGAAGGAAGAAAGGTTTTCTAGGTGTACGGTCCAGTAACCTCCATCATCCAGAAAACTCCTACAACCGGCTGTGGCCAAACCTGGCCATACCCAGATACGGAAGGTCTTATTTATTATCTCTTACCCCCACCTTCAATGCTGAGCTGAGAACCAAAAGAAAAGTACAATAGCTACCACAAATGAAATTCATGCACTTACAGATCCATTAACTATGTTTTTATTACCACAATAAGAAAGGCTAAAAACCTGTAAAAAAAAAAAAAATCTGTTTCATATTGTCTGCTGTGATGTTCCAACAGCTCATATTAGTATTTCATATGGTACAAAACACTCTGAAGCAGACACAAGAATAAATCTCACATAACTGGCAGACTAGTGTACTCACCTAGGACCTTCAAATTACCATGACTGCCTGTCTGCTCCATTAAGTGTTTGTCGTGAATCATCTTAAAGATGACTGGCATCTTTACTAAAGAACTGAGAGATTACTGGTGCAACTAATTCTGGATGATTCAAGTGAACATGATGAGTTCCCTCTACTTTCTGATACATAAACTTCCTGGCTCTCTTTTCATATATATTCATTATTTCATCACACGTCTCCTGAAGCTCATACACAGGGGGTGCAGTTGGCTTCAGAATAAGTAGTTCACACTGCAACCTCTCAGCAAATTCCCTTTGCTGTTCAAAGGTCATACCAAACATGTATGTTACTTGAAGCCTGGGGTCGAAACTGAAAGAATATTGTCCGTCTGGGTGTTTCACAGATCCTCTCTTTAGCAGGATCTTTGCTGATTTTTCTGTAATACTAAGCCCATATGATTTCACTAGCTTTTCCACAATGGTGTCATAGTCATAAGTGGGTGGGTTAGTGTTCAGCTTTGCCTCTGCAGCAATGAGCTCACTGATACCCTTAGCAGTTCTCTCTGGCTGATATGAGGGTGGGGTGGAAATGGGCTTCACGAGGTCAATCATCATCAGTTTCTTCACTTTTTCAGGAAATGTCCCAGCATACATAAATCCTGCACCAGCACCCATGCTGTGACCCAGCAACTTCACCTGAAACAAAAATATTTATAATTTTCTAAGTACAGTACTATACACCTACAACAACTGGGTACAGTATTTAATATTGGTTAACACTGTAATTTCACTGTTCAGGGGACAGAAACTCTAGGACCCAAAGAACTAGCATGTAAAATATACAGTTTATACTGTACATACAATTATATAAATAATGTACTGCATGCATAATCATCAAAGCTTTGCTCCCTCCTTGGAAACCCTTGACAGGGAATGGGCATGACAGAACTGCCTCTAGGCTAATTCATTCTTGCATGCCTCTCTCACTACTTCACACACTCTTCCTCCTCTGCCTTCTTTTTCACCAATATACTGTTCCTCTCACTTCTTCCATACCATATAAAGTCTAACTTTACCAACAGCACCCTTAATCTCACTTTCATATAGTTTCTTTGGTACCTTACCAATGTGCATTTCATATACATGTCTATAAGACCAAACCACCAATGCATTGCTTTCTTTGCACTCCAGTAATTCCATATCTCGCTCCTGATCTCATTTCTTCTATCTCAAAAGACTTTTACATTTCTCTGTTATTTACATCAAGTATCTTGCTTACATCTGCAGCTGTTCTGAGAAAGATAATTTCTTCAGTTTGTGATCAAGTAATTTTCTGTCACTCACTGGTCATGTTCCACCTCTGTATGAGAGTGTTGAATGTAAAACACTTTCATGCATGGTTCTCTTAACTTCCACACTAATCATTCTACCTTTCAACATACAGTCAAGTTCTCCAACTGTTCTTCTCTCCTTAACCACTTAACTGCAGGCCGTCACTTTTGTGACACTTGGTGGCAATGGCTCGAGCCGTGGGGCGTCAGTTGGGTGCCTCTGTTTTCTTTTTAATTAGCCGAGGCCTTCAAAATATAAATATGTATGAAAAAATGTTGGAGAGTCCTGAGTGCTATTTATATCAGTCAGGCTAGTTTGGGCCTATATTTTATAAAAATAAGTCAGAGCGTGAACTGCCACCGGCTGGAAGTGCCAGGACCGCCTCACACGACCTCGCAGTTTAGGGGTTAAGGAATCTAATAACCTCACACTCCATTCTGCCATGTTTACACAAAAACATTAAAACCTCGAATCCATACCCTGCAGTTTCTCTTTATCTTATACTACCAGCCAAATTCTGTTGCCATATTCTTTTTTTTCACATGTCATTATTTTGCTTTTATTCACATTCACTTCAACTTTCCTTCTTAGGCAAACTCAATCAAATTTATTCATTTCCTTTTGCAAATCATTCTCTTTTTCTGCCATCAACCATCACTGGCAAATTATCACTTCACTTCAGTTTCACTCCTATACCTAATATGCTCATTTTCAACTTCGTGGCTATTTGATATCATATTGTTTTGTTTATAAAGACTCAAACATGTTTGCACTGTCAGCCCTGGTTACCTAATGGTGGTTCTCCATGCTGCTCAGCTCTGGCAGTTTCCATGTTCAGTCCCTTATATATAATATCCATCTATCCATCCATTATCCAATCGTATGTCGCCTCACAGAGGAGCGTAGGAGCCCGGGGCTGGGCAAGTTGGTTCTGACATTTAAGATGAGAGTGACTAGCCTCACTCATCCCTGAGTGGCATTATGTGAGCAATAAACCCCAACCTCCCCTTGGATATAAACCTTCACCAGCTCAATCCGATTGCAGCGAAGTAATTACCCACTAAACCACCAGGTGCCAAAATTTGGTTATATGGTTACATACTGTATATATATATTACTGTACTGAACAATGTAGACTATATAACAACCACTTTACACCTACATTAATACTAAATGGATCACTAAACTTCATTTTCACCTTCAGCTGAAGACTATCCGACGTAACAGAGCCAAAGGCATGACTAGAAAGTGGGCTTGTCCGGATAGTGGCCCTGAAGCTCCAGCACTGGTCATTCATGACCCTAACCTAACCTACATCAGAAAACCACCTACCTACCTCCCTACCGGACATGCATAGCACTTATTTAGGTCCCCTTTTACATAAATAATGCACACAAAGCATGAATTAATTGAATTTTAACCAAAAAATTATGATTTAGAGGTGAGTAAGGCATAGGTGCTCACAACTTGCCAGCAAGTGTAATTATCAGACATGGAAATCACTATGAAAATCACCCTTTCTCACATCGTATGCATTAAATAATGAACAACAAGCATGAAATCACTGAATTTTAACTCAAAAATGATGAATTTGAGGTAAGTAAGGCATAGGTGTTCACGAGTTGGCAGCCTAGTGTAAGTAAGTATCGGACGTGGCAATCACTATGAAGATCATAATTTCTCATATCTTATGCACTAAAATATGGGATACAAAGCGTCAAATAAATAAATTGTTACCAGAAAAAGAGTTAGGTATGGCAAAGGTGTTCACTGTTCACCAACAGCACCAGTCATTCTTGACCCTAACCTAACCTAACCTAAATCAGAAAACCACCTCCCTACCTCCCTACCGGACATGCACAGCACTTATTTAAGACTCCATTCACATAAATAATGGGCACAAAGCATGAATTAATCGAATTTTAACCCAAAAATGATGATTTTGAGGTGAGTAAGGCAGGGGTGTTCGCCAGATGACTACATAATGAACGTAAGGAAGAGACATGATTATTACTGAGAAAATCACCTTTTCACAGCCTATGCACTCAAATATGGGACACAAAGCATGAAATAAATAAAATGTAACCAGAAAAATTATGATCTAGAGGTGTGTAGGGCAAAAATGTTCACCAGTTGACTAGATAGTGAACGTATGTAAGGGACATGGTAATCAATGAGAAAATCACCTCTTTCACAGCCTGTGCACTCAAATATGGGACACAAAGCATGAAGTAAATAAAATGTAACCAGAGAATGAGGATTTAGAAGTGATTATGGAAAATATTTAGCAGCTGACAGTGTACTTACATATCCATGATGGTTGTTAACGAATATTACCCCTACCTCTAAGGTTTTTACAGTGGTCATAATTGCTCTTGAAGCATGTCCAGTAATCCAGTATTTAGCTACGCTTAATCCTTAGCACTGTGAAATATGATTATTTAATCCCTACACCGTGGGGTTGTCGGAGGTTTTCTGTGCCATTCCCGCGGGGATGTTCGCACTCCGACTGACTTTTAAAAAATATTTGCCAAAAATCAATTATTAGTCCTAGAAATATTATAATTTCATATGCACATGGCACATACCTTCAGCTTTCTCCTGGGAAGTTTTTTTTAGCACTCGTCGACTACCGCAGGACTTGTGGAGACTTCTGAAGTTGGGGTAACTAAGTCTCCACTTTACACTTCCCAACATCCCCTAATCTGAATACCACTGCCAGATATTATCACTAGAAACACTATTCAATGATTTCCAAGTAGTTTGGAATCCATACTAAAAAAAAAAAAAAACACCGTGAAAGCATTGTAAAATACGAGCGCGTATGAGCCTCCCACTCCCGCTAATTCGCGGCTGGTGTTCTCTCATTTCTTGCTCATGTACGCACACATGCTTTATTATTTCTAGTACTTTATTACACTTGTATATATCTACAGTCCTTTACCGCTTCCCACACGATGTTTAGTAGGGGTAGAGGTCACAGGGCCTTTTATAACAGGCGCAAAAGAGGCAGAAATGGACGGGCGTCATTTCACCGAGAAGCACGAGAGCAAACTGGCTGTATCTGGTAGCAAAGAGGTGAAAATGTCAGCTGCTAATGTATATGCTAAGAAATAAGTCGTAGGAAATCTAGACAATACATATAAATTAGGTAGTTCCAGGTGAATATAAATATCACTCAGGCTTCTCCCTTCCTTTCTTATATACATTTATATTACGAGAGTAGCTCATACGGAAAATTTCACAGGAAAAAAAAAGCAGGGGAAATTAGCGAATGAGTGCCAGTTGGATGTTGGCAAGTGATAATTAGCCAATTCCAGGTGTATGGCACTATCAATTACCTTATTTGATATATATATATATATTATTTTGTATAAGAATAGGGCATAGGGCTCATTTCAATGGATGAAAACAGTGGAAAAATCTGGAGAAGATTTACTTAGCACAGAGCGGCTGAGCAGACAACACGAGAGGGTAATGGAGGGGAGGTAGGGAGGGGAGTCTAGAATGGGGGAAAATGGCTAAATTGTCAACAATGGATGGGAGTACTGATGACATTAGTAGCTCTGACTACTGTTGGACATTAGCAGTGCTGATAGATGATACAAGTCACCACCTGAAAGCCCAGGGGAATTAAAAATAACACAGTCACGAAAGTGAAACCCTGCGGTATGATCCATTGCACCTGACCGTCACGAAAGTGACGACCCGCGGTGTAGGGGTTAAACAAGAACGAAAATACCGCAAACGATCCAGTAACACTTCACTCTTCACGGGAGTTGAGAGAGAACTAGCAGGAGGGGGGGAGCGCGGGAAGGGAGTTGGTCGGCGTGCACACAAAATTCAAACTGACGCTGTAAAAAAAAAAAAAAAAAATTGGACTTTTTTTGTTTTGTTTTTTGCAATTTTTGGACATTTTGGGGTTTCAACCATCAGCCTATGATGTCCGAATAGTGAGGTAACCGGACAGTGGTCGTCCGGAAAGTAGAAAGATTACTGTATTGGCTAAAGTGATGAATAAATGCCTTCAGGCTGAAAGTTACTCTCCTCAGTTTGATGACGTACAGTATTTTCTATCATTCTTGATGACACCAGATGGCCATATTCAATTTAGGAATGATTATTTTTACAAGGGTCAGTGCAGCCAATATGTAACCCTTCCAGTTCAATAAGTGGCTCCCAAGCAAAATAAACTGTCCATCAGTTGGAAGTATATACTGTAGTGGTAAATACATGACTGTAGTGAAAGAGTTAAGATATGGGAACAGGTTACCTGAAAGAAGTACACACACCAAACTGAATTGCATTACACATGAGAGTTCTGCTAGGGAATTATGAATCTTCTTAGATTTTGGTTAACACATTATAAAAAAGCTGAACCATCCACGACATGAATTAGCCAAACTGCTGCACAACTCTCTCTCTGAACACTTACCTCCTCCCTACCAGAAAGCTGCACAACCTTTACACTCAAATCTTGCCATCCAAAGTACAGCACTGCACAACCCTTAGACCCCATCCAAACCAAGAGCTTGTTGGTACAGGCAGTTCTGCAACAATGTTACCCATACAAGTTCTCTCCTGCATCAAAACGTGTCCAGTAGCGCCACTTGTACAGTTACAGTTTTGCAAAATTCTGCCCAAAACCACCCATACCATCAAGTATTTAGTGCAGATGCCTCCTTACACTTACATCTTTTCAACTAGAGTGCTGTAACATCTTTACACTAACCTCTTGCAATCCAAAGTGCTGTAAAAATCTTTACACTAAGTGCTTGCAATCGAAAGTGCTGTACAACCTTTACACTAGTCTCTTGCAATCCAAAGTGTTGTACAACACTGACACTAACCTCTTGCAATCCAAAGTGCTGTACAACCTTTACACTAACTTCTTGCAATCCAAAGTGCTGTACAACCTTTACACTAACCTCCTGTAATTCAAAGTGCTGTACAACCTTTACACTCACCTCTTCCCACCCAAAGTGTTGCACAATTCTTTCAATGATCAGCAACAAGCCGGTAAAATGTCCATATGCCCCAGCAGGATACCATGATGACAGACCATGTCCAGGAAAGTCTATGGCAATCAATGATAAGTTCTTTGGAAGATGTGGTGCCACACCATCCCATGTACCAGCATTGTCCATGTTCCCATGAAGTCCCAAGATTGGTGTACCACCTTTATTCCACACTTTGCCTGCAACACCAAATGATTATTGAACTTCCTGCAAGAAATTCTATCTCACTCCAAATTAATACAACAGTAAGTGACATTCCTGAGGAATTGGTTGGAGAAGAACAAGGAGGAAGGGAAGAGGTTGTGCAGACCAGATATTCATTCTTAGATCCTTAGTGGAAAAGTTTCTAGAGAAGGGCAAGAAGTTGTATGCAGCCTTCATGGCTCTGGAGAAAGCATATGACAGGGTGGATAGACAAGGTTTGTGGAAGGTATTAAGAATATATGGAGTGGATGGGAAGTTGTTGAAGGCAGTGAAGAGTATGTATGAGGGTGCTAAGGCTGCAGTGCGTGTGGATGGCAAACTGAGTGAATCTTTCCATTTGAAGGTTGGATTGAAACAAGGATGTGTCATGTCTCCATGGTTGTTCAATCTGTATATGGATGGGGTTATAAAAGAGATACAAGGTCAGGCAGTGGATGTTGGAGTGGCCCTTACTGAGAGAAGGCAGTGTTTGGAAACTCCCTGTACTGTTGTTTGCAGATGATACTGTGTTGTTGAGTGAAGACGAAGGGGAGCTGAAAGGCTTGGTAGATGAGTTTGGGAGTGTGTGTAAGAAACAGAATCTAAAGGTGAATGTGGGGAAGAGTAAAGTGATGGTCTTCGAGAGAAGTGAAGCCAGTGAGTATACAGTGAGACTGGATGGGAAGGAAATGGGGAATGTGAGTGAATTTAAGTACTTGGGCAGTGTGATGAGTAAGGATGGTAGTCTGGAGGGTGAAGTGCTTGAAAGGGTACAGCAGGGAAGGAAGGCTGCTGGTTCGTTGAAAGCAGTGATAAGAAACAGGGAGGTGAGCATGGAAGTGAAAAAGTTGTTACATGACAGTATTGTGATACCAACTCTGACATATGGAAGTGAAGCTTGGACCCTGTTGGAAGGACAGAAGGCAAGAGTGAGAGCAGTGGAAATGAGTTATTTGAGAGGAGCATGTGGAGTCACATGGAGAGACAGACTAACAAATGAGGAAGTGAAGGAGCTTTGTGGTGTAGTTGAGGACGTGATGGGAAGCGTTAGGAGAAACACGTTAAGGTGGTTTGGGCATGTGGAGAGGATGGAGAGTGAAAGATTGACGAGGAGAGTGTATGTGAGTGAGGTGGAGGGGGCGAGAGGGAGGGGGAGGCCGAGGATGAGATGGAGGGATGGAGTGGAGAGGTATATGAGAGAGGGGGGTGTGAGTTGGGAGCGTGGTAGTGAAATGGCAGGGGACAGAGTGACATGGAGGCGATTTGTTTGTGCCCACCCCGTTCGGGATTGAGGCGTCTGGCAATAGATAGATAGAAGTGTACAAGTTGAAGGCTAGGATACCATAGTCCAGTACATTTAGGAACAGGTGACTGACCATTCTGTATCCCTTGGTGGATTAAAAAAAAAAAAAAAAAAAAAAAAAATCCATCATCCAATCCTATGTCGTCCCACAGAGGAGCGCAGGAACCCGGGGTGAGGCAAACTTGTCCTGACATTTAAGATGAGAGTGAAAAGCACACACACACACACCTATTACTGGTTGAACCTATAAAAGGCTGTCACTCCAAATGGGGTGTTCTAACCAGTATAACAATACTTTCCTGTAACTTTCAAATGAAAAGCTTCCCACTGATATTATTGCTTACATTCACCTTCCATGAGGAGAAAGAGACACCACCATTTCTACCCATCCTGTCATATTTGTGGCCCCTAGGCCTATCTGAAGCTGCCATTTTCGCTGCAGTACGTCATCCACCTATCAGGGGACGGAGAGGGTGCTGAGGGACATTTGTGTAACTGGGCAGCAGGGCCATCGGGTCATATCAGTGCCACCTCAAGAAGGGATCTTTTCCCTTCCACATAAATGTGTTAGACACGGTTAGGATAATATTAACTCTTTCATTCCAATTGTTTAGTTTATATTCTGTTCTTCCTATCCCCACACAATCAAATTCACCTTAGAAAGACTTTCAAAATGGAGGGGTTGACTTCATTAACTTTCTACCTGTATAGTGTTGACAAAAACAACAGATACAGTAATATATCTTTGGAGTGATGGGGGTTAACCATGATGATGACGATGGCTAACCCTATTAATTTTGGCAGGTATTCTTCTAAAGATATGGCCAAAAAACTAGCTAACAAAACAAGAAAAGCTGAATTTTTCTCTGATATGTCCTCATCACACAAAAAATTAATCTATCTATAGCCCTGCGCCCTAATCCCGCAAAGGGTGGCGCAGACAAAACGCATCCAAGTCGCTCTGTCACCCACCATTTGCCTACCCTCCCCCCAGCTCACTCCCCCCTCCCTCATATACCTCTAAACTCCATCCCTCCACCTCATCCTCAGTCTCCCCCTCCCTCCACCCCACCTGCATACACTCTCTTAGTCAGTCTTTCATTCTCCATTCTCTCCACATGTCCAAACCACCTCGTGTACTTCTCTAATCTTCTCAACTACTTCCACATCCACCCCACAACGTTCCTTCACTTCTTCATTCGTCAACCTGTCCCTCCATGTCACTACACATGCTCCTCTCAAGTAATTCATTTCCACTGCTCTCACTCTTGACTTGTTACCCTCTAGCAAGGTCCATGCCTCACTTCCATACATCAGGGTTGGGATCACAATATTATCATGCAGTGACTTCTTGACTTCCATACTCACCTCCCTATTTCTCATCACCGCTTTCAGTGAACCAACAACCTTCCTTCCTTGCTGTACCCATTCAAGTACAGTATTTCATAATAATAATCATTCATTCATTATCCAATCCTATGTCGCCCCACAAAAGAGTGTAGGAGCCCGGGGCTAGGCAAGTTGGTCCTGACATTTAAAATGAGAGTGCCCAGCCTCACTCATCCCTGAATAGCATTACGTGAGCAATAAATCCCAACCATCCCCTGGATATAAACCTTCACCGGCTCAATCCGATTGGAGTGCTGTAATTACCCACTAAACCACCAGGCACCAAAATTTGGTTATATGGTTACCACCCAGCATAGTAAATGGTTTCCTGATGTACAGGAAACCATTTGGCTTGTCACTCAGTGCAGAGTCACCCACAGACAGAAGGATGAGGAAAGAACGAAGGCAAGAAAGATGGAAGAGGGAATGTAAAGTCACCCGTAGGAAAAAGGACAAGGAAAGAATGAAGGAAAGAAAGACAGAAGAGGATTGAAGGAAAGAAGGATGGAGGAGAGGAAAGGGCAGACACCCGAGAGCAGCACTACATCGAGTGAGTGGATGGTGAGTGCCCCATATAATAGTAATAATAAATAATAATAATAATAAAAAAATAAAAAACACTTTTAATGTTCCATGGCTACCTGTGAAGCAGATTTGCCAGTTTCCTTAAACTTTACATAGTAACTGTATGCAAAAGCTGTGGACGCCTTCTGGTCTAGTGGGTTAAGACATTCCAACCAGACAGGACCTATAAAAAGGTAACATAGAAAGACAACTTAGTGTACTGAGGAACGTGTGAGGAAAGAATAAGGTGAATAAGATGAGAAATTACAATTCTCAAAAGATGTAGAGTAAGAAAGTCTACTGATAACTTGAAGGAAAAGTGTGTCTTAATTGGTATGGTCATATGGTGAAAACTGATGTAAACAGAGTGGTGAAAAGGTGTACAAGAATGAATCTGAAGGTGGAAGGCAGCATGGGAGAACAAGAAGCAGCTGGATGGATAAGGTATATGAAAGTGTGAGAAACTTAGGTATGGAAGTTGATATGGTTACGGATATCAGGAGAAGTGAATTAGTTGGATATACAGTACCTGTAGCTATTATGTATGAATAAGCATATGACAAGGTTTTGCTCCCCCTTTTTTAACCTGACAGCTGACAGACTGTCAGGTTGGTGTATGTGAGGCAGATCTATAAACAAAATTAAGAAAAATAATGAATACTGTTAGGTCTGTGGCTTTAATTAGTATTCCAGGTACTTGAGTGGTGTGTGAATGAGTGTCTGGCCCACTTCACTGGGCATGCTGCTGATAATTCTCCCACTTTCATATTTTTCTTGACTTTTGGATCCTACTTCACCTCATTCTTAAGTGGGTAAAAAAGGTTGTGATGATGATGATGATGATGATGATGATGGATGAGTTTTCTATGTTCAGAAATGAAGGGAACAAGCATGTTGTGATGTGTATTGCACCGATGCAGAAAGGTGTGGGGTGGGTGCCACAGTAAAGCACTTGTCTCTGCACTTTATGAATTAAGACAATAACACTCATGCTAGCAGACAGAATTACACTCATGCTAGCAGACAGAATTACTGTTTCCCCATCACAATATGCAACACCATATCTGGCTCAGAATGTTATTGTGCGTGATCATGAAAACTAAGTTCTCTGTAATATGAAATGAAGGAAAAATGTATTGTGCTGTGCACAAAGTTCTTGCTCCTCCTACTGCAAGGGCACCTGCTGTCATCTACAAATAGCAAAGAAGCAATCAGTGTGCAAGAAATGTACATATACTGTATGTCTGTGAGCCTCAGTTTCAACTATGATTCATAAGAATGCAAAAATTATACATAATTACAATGTGAACATCCTGGATAGTAGCTACTGTATGCTTATGTAATGCACAGCTACTGGTAATATGTTTGCATGACTCACCTGCAATGTGGCCATTTGGAGTAGGAATACTGATTTCTTCCGGTTCAGTAGTTTCTGCCACGTGTGGATGAGTAGACATCATACGTGAAAAGAATGCTTTCACCGGAACATGAAAGCTGCTTGAAAATCCCCTCAGCATCAGTATATTCTGGAATACTGATAATGGTATGAGATTAAATATGCATAAATAGAGATGGAATCAGGCAGTGAACATCTGGTTTGGTTCAGTTCCAGAAATCCATCATATCACCTTCTAGGAATTATGGTTGTTTCCAGTTTTGACAGTTACAGCTGGTACTGGAGAGGAGTGACTTCAAGCAAAGGAACTGATATGAACGGACAGTGGAGACTGCTTGGTTATATATGTACTACGGGTCACAAAAATATCAGTGCACAAGGGGTCCGATGCCTACTGAACACATTCGAACAATTGGTGATGTTTACCAACATCTCACTGTTTATGAAAAGCGTCTGTTTATATAAACGTACCGTAATATTTGCTGTATGTCTCCCAAGAGGATATTGCTAGCTGGCGATATATGACACCTCCCGACATCAGGGCCACCAACATATGGTTGGTTTGACACTAATACTGTATTTCAGTGACCTTCATTCTGTGGTCCAAAATGTTTCAAGGATATTGTGCACTGATACTTTTGTGACCTATAATACAAACATCCAACAGTTTCTTTTCTATGTGCTAAGAGGAGGCTGGTGGATAGAAGGACACAATCGAAGAATGCTGTCCACGGGGTTCATGTTTTGATGAGTCTGGTGTGATAACAACAGCAGTGGTCCAAGTTTTTTCATATTGGCCATGATAAAAAAAAAAATAATAATAATAATAATAACAAAAAAATAATAATGATAATAATAAATAAAGTGTGGTGGGTGGGAGTGCTCACAGCCCACTCACTCAATGTAGTGCTGCTTTGGGTGTATGCCCTTTCCCCTTTTCCCTCCTTCTGTCTTACTTTCCTTCATTCTTTCCTCTTCCTTCTCCCTACAGGTGAGTTTACAGTCCCTCTTGTGTCTTTCTTTCCTTCATTTTCTCCTCTTCCTTCTGTCTACAGGTGGCTCTACACTGAGTGACAAGACAAACATTTCCTGTACACCAGGAAACCATTTATTATGCTGGGTGGTAACCATATAACCAAATTATGGCGCCAAGTTGTTGTGGGTAATTAAGGTGCTCCAATCCGATTGAGCCAGTGCAGGTTTATATCAAAAGGGTAGTTGGGGTTTATTGCTCATGTAATGCCACTTAGGGATGAGTGAGGCTGGTCACTCTCATCTTAAATGTCAGGACCAACTTGCCTAGTCCCGTGCTCCTATTGGGCCAACATAGGATTGGAAGATGGATGGAGGGATGGATAATAAACAGAAAAAGAAAAAAAAAGTAACCAAGAGCCAGTTTCATATACTGTACTCTGTTGTACATACCTGGTACCCTATGATGAGGGAACAATAAAATAAATTATTAAGGAAAAAGTTGCTTACACCTTACAATAAAGTATAACTTGATTACCACTGTGATTTAAAAAGCTGTGGAAATGTGTAACTCTGAAGGTATCAATTATACAACCTAATCAGTTTTACAAGTACTGTAAACTCTCGCAAGTGGTCACTTGCAAAGTCGGACTTGGTTGATTTGGCTCCAAAGTCAATCCGTCACTATGGTACCTGTTCTTCCCTATTAACGTAACCTATTCTAACTAATCAGAATGATTTGGGGACAAATGACTTTCGGGTCCAAACTGATCCCACTGCCCTCCGTAGGGAACCACCACTGGCATCAACAAACCCAACTTGGTGCTCTTTATTAAAAAAAATATATATATATATATATATATATAATACAGTAATTCCACTGAATCTGGGTGTCATAAATGAATTACACAAATATCAAAGATAATCTGTTATAAAGTTTTCATCATTAATTAATGGGAGCTCTCCTGCAGTTTCTTTGAAATTTCTACAAAGTAAAACTCTTCAAATGGACTGAATGGGAATAGCCTTTAAACGAAAAAGAAAAAGAAAAAAAAGGTAACTATGAATGACAGTGACACAAGGATTCAAGCTGTTTTCTAAAAACCAACATTCTTAACCAAAGTAATTTACATACTAGATACATTGCGACCATCATCCACTCACTTGGTGTAGTGCTGCCTACTTCTTCCTTAGCCTTTATCATTCTCTTTCTAAGCCTGCCCTCCTCTCTTCCTATTTCTCCCATCTTTCCTGTCACTTCTTATTGCTTTTCTTTCCTTTACAGGTGGCTTTACATTGAGTGACAAGCCAAATGGTTTCCTGTAAACCAAGAAACCATTTACAATGCTGGGTGGTAACCATATAACCAAACCATACGTGCTCCCTACGTGTCAACAAGTGGGTTGGTGGAGGGTTAGTGCCCCTCCCTGTAAAACAAATAACTCAGAGTCAAATGGCCACCCCTTACGGGATTATGGCGTCTGGCAATAGATAGATAGATAGATACATTGCAGGTAATTACCGAAGACAAAAGATGTAACGAGAACAAGCAAAATTTATCTACTTGGTGATTTTAAATAAACCTGCCTGAACAACATCCGTGACAGCATGTTTACTGCCGATCCTGCTGACTGAACGTGCCAGTGCACCAAACATACTCAAATGACACACAGTTCAATTACCATACATTTCGGCAGTTGCCAGTCTGGAAAATTGTGTCATGTAATTGGGGGACTTCACCCCCCCTAGACTCCCCCAACTAGCAATGGAAGCCTGACTGGGGGTCTTTGCCCCCCTGACCCCCCAATGATTATAACCTACCTAACAGCATTCACACTAAAATGTGCACTGCATAAAGCTTGTGCCAAAACAGTATCATGGGTTATGATTCTTCATTAATTAAGGCACAATCATCACATGACCATGCAAAGGCGAACGTAGGTGTGATCATAAAGCAAATCTGGTATTACTGCAGTTTTGGACAGTCATATCCTTCACACAGGCAAGTTAGGTTAGTTTGGTTAAGTTAGGATATCTGATAGGGTATGGAAGTTAAAGTTAGGTTTGATCAGTTAGGTTAGTTTAATTAGGTACTGTTGGGTAAGGTTAAATTAAGCCAGAAATCAAATAAAAATAACCTTGATTGTCCAAAAATGCAAAAATACCACAAATTATTATATACATCACACAGGAGACATCAATTAAAATATAATACATTAGTAAAGCAGCTCACGGCGATTAAATTAAATAACTTCATACTCTGTAAAATATAAGATACGTGCAGTAAATACAGTATTACCGGTATGTTCAATAATGGAACCTTTTATTTACGAACATTTTTTAACCCGTCACGTCCCGACCGATTTCCAACCTACGATACCCCAAAATCCCGAGCATTTTTGGATTTTTTTTTTTTTTGGCTCAAACCTTCGCTTTTGGTGAGAAACATCAAAAATTCATAGAGAAATCGCGATCCTGTGCTTAAAAATGATGATACAGGTGTCATGAAACCGTATGTTTTCCTTCTTTTTCAGGGTACCTGGCTAAAGAAAACTAACAATGGAAGGGTTAACTAATTCAAGCCACTTTAAATTACATATTTATTTATGTATTTGGTACGAATTTATGTGTAGTAACAGACTATATTGGTTTTCACACATATAGGCAACAGAAGCACTGTTCAGTCACCAACACATCCACATATGGCACCTTCCTTTATGACATTACCACCTCATCACTTCTGTTTGTTTCTTGCTCTAGCTTCTTTATTTCTTTGTCCTCCCCCTCAGGAATCACTTTCACCGAGAATTTTGTCATTGAAGAAACAGTGGGGCAACATACCTTTACTGGCCAGGTTACTGCTAACAGGTGAAATGCCAAGTGTGGGGGGAGGGGGGGGTTAGGTGGGGCCAGGCAGTATCCCCGCTTGACAGCAGGTAGAGGAAGGTCTCCCACATATGCCTACCAAAAATCACCCATGAAACTTGAAAATTGTGCAAATTATGGCCCTTGCAATTGCGCGACGTACCCATATGTCGATGGGTGTAGCTGTGACAAAGCATCGCGACGTACCCATACGTTGATGGGATTCCTCTGGTTAACAACAACATTATAAAGAAGCCCACTACATATGCTAATCTATAAAAAATAAGCCAATTTTCGATAACTCACATCACTCGATTTCAAACCAAAAAATATAATTCCTGGTCGACCCGTGTGATTTGAATGAATTTGAGCTTCATTTTTGTCGGAAATCACTCATTTTGGAGTCTGGGTCTGCCCAAGGCATAATATACCTATTTTTGGGTAGTTAACCCGTCTAGTCCCGACCATTTTTTTACCCAACCTACCCCAAGGTCCTGACCGATTTTTGACTTTTTGTTTTTTGGCTGAAACCTTTGCTTTTGGTGAGAAACACTGAAAATTCATAGAGAAATTGCGATCCTGGGGTTAGAAATGTTGATACAGGTGTCACTCAACCTTACATTTTCCTTCTTTTTCAGGGTACCTGGCTAAAGAAAACGAACTACGGAAGGGTTAACTAATTCAAGCCACTTTAAATTACATATTTTAAATTACATATTTATTTCATTTATTTGGTACGAATTTATGTGCAGTACAAGTCTACTGGTTTTCACACAATAATATAGGGATTTATAAGCACTGTTCACTAACCCAAAACCCCAGTATATGGCAAGGTACCTTCCTTTACTACATTACCACCTCATCACTTCTGTTTGTTTCTACCTCTAGCTTCTTTGTTTCTTCGTCCTCCACCTCAGGAATCACTTTCACTGTGAATTTTGTCACTGGAGTGACCGTGGGGCAACATGCCTTTACTGGTGAGGTTACAGCTAACAGGTGAATTGCCCAGTGGTGGGGGGGGAAGGGGGGGTTATGTGGGGCCAGGCAGTAACCCCGCCTGACAGCAAGTAGAGGAAGGTCTCCCACATATGCCTACCAAAAATCACCTGCGAATGTTGAAAAATGTGCACACAATGGGCCTTGCAATTGAGTGATGTACGATGCACGTCGTTGGGTCTGTCCGCGAAGGAAAGTAGCAACGTGCATCGTACGTCGGTGGGACTCAGTGGGTTAAGCGGCCAGGTCGCCAGTGGCATTGTCTACCGACGATCTCGCCGACTGGCCATGCTCCAACTGGAGGTGTCAGTGTATCTCATCAAAAAACTAACAAACAAACAAACAAACAAACAAACAAACAAACCTAACCTAATCCAACCTAACCACCTGCATTTGATAAGTTTTCAGTGGTAAAAATGCACATAAAAAATGATAAAAATGGCCAGCTACAGACAGATATCGGTGGCAATTCATGGTCATTAAATATAGGATTTTAACATTACCTATGTTTCTGAAAACAAATTTATAAACATATTGAAAATAACGTGGTCTACAACGTGGTTGCCTCAGATTTCCTGGATCGAGTGATGTGAATTTGCCAAAAGTTGAAGGAAATAACAAAGGATCCTACAGACAGATATCGGTGGCAATTCTATCTATCTATTCCCAGACGCCTCAATCCCGAACGGGGTGGCCACAAACAAATCGCCTCCATGTCACTCTGTCCCCTGCCATTTCACTACCACGCTCCCAACTCACACCCCCCTCTCTCATATACCTCTCCACTCCATCCCTCCATCTCATCCTCGGCCTCCCCCTCCCTCTCGCCCCCTCCACCTCACTCACATACACTCTCCTCGTCAATCTTTCACTCTCCATCCTCTCCACATGCCCAAACCACCTTAACGTGTTTCTCCTAACGCTTCCCATCACGTCCTCAAGCACACCACAACGCTCCTTCACTTCCTCATTTGTTAGTCTGTCTCTCCATGTGACTCCACATGCTCCTCTCAAATAACTCATTTCCACTGCTCTCACTCTTGACTTCTGTCCTTCCAACAGGGTCCAAGCTTCACTTCCATATGTCAGAGTTGGTATCACAATACTGTCATGTAACAACTTTTTCACTTCCATGCTCACCTCCCTGTTTCTTATCACTGCTTTCAACGAACCAGCAACCTTCCTTCCCTGCTGTACCCTTTCGAGCACTTCACCCTCCAGACTACCATCCTTACTCATCACACTGCCCAAGTACTTAAATTCACTCACATTCTCCATATCCTTCCCATCCAATCTCACAGTACACTCACTGGCTTCACTTCTCTCGAAGACCATCACTTTACTCTTCCCCACATTCACCTTTAGATTCCGTTTCTTACACACTCTCCCAAACTCATCTACCAAGCCTTGCAGCTCCCCTTCGTCTTCACTCAACAACACAGTATCATCTGCAAACAACAGTACAGGGAGTTTCCACACACTGCCCTCTCTCACTAGGGCCGCTCCAACATCCACTGCCCGACCTTGTATCTCTTTTATAACCCCATCCATATACAGATTGAACAACCATGGAGACATGACACATCCTTGTTTCAATCCAACCTTCAAATGGAAAGATTCACTCAGTTTGCCATCCACACGCACTGCAGCCTTAGCACCCTCATACATACTCTTCACTGCCTTCAACAACTTCCCATCCACTCCATATATTCTTAATACCTTCCACAAACCTTGTCTATCCACCCTGTCATATGCTTTCTCCAGATCCATGAAGGCTGCATACAACTTCTTGCCCTTCTCTAGAAACTTTTCCACTACGGATCTAAGAATGAATATCTGGTCTACACAACCTCTTCCCTTCCTAAAACCTCCTTGTTCTTCTCCAACTAATTCCTCAGTAATTTCCCTAACTCTGTCAATAAGTATCCTACCATATATTTTTCCTATTACACTGAGAAGGCAAATGCCCCTATGATTACCACACACTGCTTTTTCCCCTTTTCCTTTGTACAGAGGAAGAATTATACCTGACTTCCAATCCTCCGGGACTCTACCCTCCTCCCAAGCCAATCTGCACACCTTCCACATCCATTCTATTACTATCTCTCCCCCATGCTTCAGCATTTCACCACACACTCCATCAATTCCTGGGGCTTTCCCCATTTTAACTTTCTTCATTGCTTCCACCACTTCCATCCTGGTGATTTCTTCCTCTCTTCTCACAACCCTCCTTCTCCCTGCCATTCCCCAGCCACTTATACTTGCATTACTTTCATTCTCTATGTTCAACAGTTCATTAAAGTGTTCTCTCCATTTGTTTACTTTTTCTCCCTTCTCCACTAGTAATCTACCATTTTTATCTTTCACACCCCCACTGACTTCGTTGGCACCCTGTCTAGCTCTCTTTACCTCCTTCCAGAACATTTTCTTACATTCCCTCCACTTTGCACTCAAATTCCTTCCAAACTCCTCATCCACTCTCTTCTTACTCTCTCTTACTAATCTTTTCACCTCTCTCCTCCTCACTACATATAACTCTCTCGTCCGTCTTTCAGCTTCTTCGTCGCCCCTGTTCCTCATCCATGCTTTCTTCTTTTGTGTCACAGCCTCTTTCACCTCTTCAGTCCACCATGCTGTTCCCTGAACCCCCTTTCGTCTTCTCTTCACCCCACACACCACCTCACATGCTGCACAGATTTCTTCTGTGAATACCTTGCACACACCCTCCACGTCCCCCATCTGCTCCAATCTATATTTACCCAATCGCTCCTCCACTTCCCTTCTATATTCAGCCTTTATTCCATCCTCTTGTAACTTTTCTACCCTCCTTGTAACACTTACTTCCTCCTGTCTTTCCTTTCTTCTCTTCCTCCATCTTGTTTGGACCCTGATTCTGGCCACCACCAAGTGGTGGTCAGAAAGTCCACTCCCCCAACCTCTATATACTCTTGCATCCATTATACATCTTCTCATCCTTTCATCCACACACACATAGTCAATCATTGCCTTCCGTTCAATCATTCCCCGGTCCTCTCTGCTCACCACTCGCCATGTATATCTATGGATCATTTTGTGCCTGAAGAGGGTATTGGCTATCACCAACCCCCTCCCAGCACAAATGTCCACTAAAGCACTGCCATTCTCATCCATCTCTGCAGGCACACCCCACTCACCAACCACTCCATCCACCTTCTCATTCCCTACTTTTCCATTCATATCTCCAATCAGAAACACTCTCTCATTCCTTTCAAACTTTTCCAAGCAGGCTTCCACATTTGTCCAAAACTCTTCTCTCACTCTACTTACACGATCTTGCGTTGGCGCATACACGCACACAATTGCCCACATTTGTAGTCCAACTTTCACTCTTACCCACACAATCCTTGACCCAACTGATCCATACTCTCTTACATTCTCCTTCCACCTGTTGCTCACAACAATACACACTCCCTCTTTCGCCCTCTCATTCTCACCCACTCCTGCGCATATACCCCACCCATATTCCCATTCTCTCACACTCTCACCTCGCCATTTAGTTTCAGTTATTCCACATATATCCACTTTCGCACTCTCAAGCACCTGTACAATCTCTCTCTCTTTCACCTCATCGTTCATACCCCTCACATTCCAGGTCGCAATCTTTATCTCGTCTTTTGTCTGTTTCTTTGTCGTCAACTTGTGGTCAGTCCTGGTCCGAGGCTTCCTGTTCGTATTTTTAGTTAGTTGTTTTTACGGGGTGGGGCACTAACCCACCGCCAACCCTTTTAGTCGCCTCTTACGACAAGCAGGGATACTGGGGGAGAATTCTTGAAAACCCCCTACCCCCAGGGTGTAATTCATGGTCATTAAATATAGGATTTTAACATTACCTTTGTTTCTGAAAACAAATTTATAAACATATTGAAAATAACGTGGTCTACAACGTGGTTGCCTCAGATTTCCTGGATCGAGTGATGTGAATTTGCCAAAAGTTGAAGGAAATAACAAAGGATCCTGTCAACTTCATTCCAGTAGGAAATTTGGAAATACCACATCACCATTGTACGTAATAAAAAAAGTTACAATCGTTAAAAAACAAAGACAATAATTGGAATGGTAAACCTGGCACCAAAGGTTCTGTGGTTGTAGGAAACTAAAATACTGTACACCAAGCTGGGTTTGAGAGATGATAATACTTCCCAAATAGGCCTCACTCCCGGGCCATTAGAACAAGGCCTAGTAACCTATTGCTTGATTATTCGGTTACCGTCCCTTACAGGCTAAACATACATACCCATAATTACTGCATAAAAAGGTCAACATATCTCTCACTGATAACATCATTCACGCCACTCCTCGGTGACCCCGACACTTTAGTGATCAAACTTCAGTCCTCCCAAACAAGCCACACTGTTGCCGCCCGGTCGCCGTTGTTGTCTAAACGCCCGGCACCATTCGCATAATTGTCATCTACACTCTTTTTCCTCTAATCTAACTTTAGACTAATTGAAATGAAATATTTATTGTTGTAAGGGGCTAAAATTGCCAACTTCCCACCTTCAATGCTGAGTTGTAGTCACGATGAACTGGAGTTATGTGAATTAAGCTACACAGTATACACAAATCTGGGGCAAGTTGGAGTGAAAACATTAGTCATGCTTCTTTGGTCATAAGTAGGTGAGTTTCTGAATACCAATGCATATGGCAGTTGGTTGCAGATTTTGACAGTATAAACCTTGAAATTCTGAGTGAAGCCCTTAAACACTTTAATAATATTCATCCAGAATAACAGTACTAAAAACATTTGTACTGATGACAAAACAAGGCTTCATTTAAAGCCTGAAGAAATAGCCAAAATAAAGTATGCAGCGGTGTCGGCAGGGCTGTAATGGATCTCCAATCCTTTTCGTGTTGGTGGCACTGATACAAGGGCGTTTTCGTGAAGCCTGGGCCTCACAAAAATGCGCCTATACTGGCCCTCATCGCACTGTACGGGGGCACGGTGGCTCAGAGGTAGAGCATCAAGCTCGGGACCGGGGGGTCGCGAGTTCGAGCCGCGCCCGGGACTGCCGTGCCGGGAGGGGTAGCGCCCTCCTGTTACCTAGCGGGGCTATATGATCTCACTGTAAGGTCTAGCTCGGGGGATTCTTTAATCCCTTTTTTAATCATCGCACTGTACATCATCACTGACCACCTGGATAAAAGTAGGGTTTTCAAAGCCAAGTTTGCAAACTAACAGCATTTTCTATGCTGACGATTGCCTATTATTAGCACATTCGCTTGATGAAGCTCTGAAAGAAATACATGCTCTAAAGAAACTATAGGTGTTTGTAAGGAAAGGGAAAGAGCCAAGTACTCATACAACAAACAAGAGCAGCCAGAAATAAGTAGTACAAAAGAAATACACAGTATAAAATAACTTGGAGTGACCATAGACAACAAAATGGACTATATACGAGAATATAAAGCAAAAGAGCTACAAAAGGCAGTCTATATTAATCATGTCCATAACTTCACAAAGCTGCAACCGAGTGAAAATAGGAAAAGTGTTCTAGAAAAATGTGACCCTGCTAAGTATACTGCACATAACAGAAGCTATGTTTATTAATAAAGGTGAAGTTATTAAACTTCATATACTAGAAAACAAAGCTTGTAGAAGAATCTTTTGAGCACCAAATTACTGTACACCCCTAAGTTGCGCACAAGAGACATACCACAGGAGACATACAAAGTATACTGTATTATCATATATCCATTTTGAATGATGAAACAATAATACAGTATAGTAAAAGCAGTATTTTTGGACTATGAAAACAAAGCACAAGTCGGGCTAAATAAAATAAAAAAATGTTATCAACACAAAGTAAATATAAATTTGGAAGGATTTGCCAAAGAAAAGGAATTGAAAGTAAAGGTGAATACTCTTGATACAAATATGGAAAGCAGAAATAGAAAGCATTAGGAGAAATACATTGAGGTGGAAATTTGGCCATGTGGAGAGGATAGACAGTGAGAGACTAACGAGGAGAATGTATGTGAGTGAGGTGGAGGTGGGGAGACCGAGGATGAGATGGAGAGATGGACTGGAGAGTTTAATGAAAGAGGGGGGGTGTGAGCTGAGGGGGGGTGTGAGCTGAGGGGGAAGGCAGTGAGATGGTAGGGGACAGGGCAATAGGGAGACGATTTGTTTGTGGCCACCTTTTAAGGAATTAAGCTGTAGAGAAATACTTGGCAAGACCACACTAGAATACTGTAGGCAATGGAAGTAAGAAATTAAAGAAGACACAATATGAAAATGGTTGGGACTCATCAGTGATACTTTTCACAGCACGAACAGCACACTAAACTTAAATTGGAGAGAAAAAATCTAATAATGAAATAATAGTGTGTCCAATATGCTGATATGGAAATAAAACATTACAACACTTCCCACTGAATTGTGAAGAGTTAAGTGAAGTAAGAATCAATAGTAACCTACTGCAACAACAACCTTTTATCCTTTTGTGACATAAGGGGTAACCAACTGGGATGGATTAAAGAGTTTCTCACCAAGGGGAGGCAAACTCTGGCTGAGCGATAGAGTGGCTTTGAAATGGAAGGATGTCATCAGCGGACAGCGGTGTACAACAAGAATCAGTGTTAGGACCATTGCTCTTCATCATTTTTATTGATGATTTACCAAGTTTCATAGAGAATGAAAGTGATATATACCAGTATTCTGACGATGTGAAAATATTTAGAACAGTAGAGAATGAAGATGACCGTTTCAAGCTCCATGAGGATTTGAATAAAATGAAGGATTGGGCAGAAAAAGGGCTGCTTAGTTTTCATCCAGAAGAGAGCAGGCACATGAAAATTGGCAGAATGGAATTAGGAGACAGTGATTATCACCTTTATAATCTGACTGAAAGATCTACAGCGGAAAGGGATATTGGTAAAATACTTGATGACAAATAAAAGTTTGCAGAACATCACTCAGAAAAAAAAAAATAAGGCAAATAAAATAGGTGGAATTATTCAATGAACATTCACTGGCTGCAGAGATGTTAAGATACTTATATATAGCATACCCTTCGTCCACCGTCTTGCCAGTCAGTATGGAATCCTCACTTAACGATATAGAGGCAGTGGAGAATGTACAACGCAGAGCAACCAGGGCCCGTAAACACAGAACTTTTCATCCATTTTTCTTCCTAGACCATCATTTACCTCCTCCTTTTTCCTCTTCACTAGTCTCTTTACGTGCTTCTTGCTCTCAGTATATTCAGTTCTCATATCAGCTGAACCCCTGTCCTGCAACCACTTTAGCCACTTCTTCCTCTTTTCCTCCACTGCTCTCTTAACCTCATCATCCCAACATGCCATACATTTCTTCTTTGTTGTTACTCTTGCCACACAACACATCACTTTAGCATTCCTAAGCAATCCCTGTATGCATTCCACAGGCTGTCCAGATCCATTTCACTCCTCCTCTACTTTGGTCCTGTAATCATCTGCAATTTCTTTCATCCTCGGCTTCTCAACTCTCCGTCTTTCTCCCTGACTGCTCCACTCTCTCCTTATCCACCTCACTCCTCTCAGCTTGATCTTGCATACCACAATCATGTGATCTGACAGACCTCCACATCGTCCTCTCACGGCCCTCGTATCAGCAAACATTCCCAGCATCGACCTCTCTCTCTCTCTCTCTCTGTATATATATACAGTATACACATAATTATTATTTTAACCAAAGCTGCCAATGTGTTTATGTCTCCTCCCTCCTTTCCTTCATACCTCTCATGATATGATCTGCTTATTATCATTCCTCCTTGTCTGCTTATCCTTGCACTGTTACATTTCTTCTCTCCTGCTAAATTAATTTCTTTCCCTCCTGTTTACTTCATCTATCGTCCACTCTGCCTAACTAAACCATCTTCTTCATTCACTGCCGAGGTATTCTCCCTTAATTTTCTTCATTCCTTTTTATCATCATATATTTGCTGCAGTATCAAGGCTTTGCTGCTATGTGGTTTCTATGTGGTTTAATGGCATGATGTTTCATCGTTTCGTTTCGTTTTTGAAGGCTCCAACATGCTTGCATGTGTCGGCCTTGGACACCTAATGGCGGCTCTCCACGCTGCTCGATCTCTGGCAACCTCCCTATTCAGTTCCTTAACCCTTAAGTCACATTTAATGACCTCGTCCCATGTCTTTCTCGGTCTACCCCTCCCAACCCCTCCCCCAATATTAACACTTCTCACCCTCTGTACCCAATTATCATCCCCCATCCTCTCCACATGTCCAAACCACCTCAGCCTACCTCTCCTCATCACAACACCAATACACTCCAGTCCCATCCTACCTCTCAACTCTTCTATCGTAAACACAGCCCCCCCAGGCCTTGCACGCAGGGACGCACTGCACATCCACCTAATCACTGTCATTTCTGTACGTTTAAACCTGTGAATATCCTCTTCCTTTACTGCCCAGGTCTCACTACCATACAGCATCACACTCCTAACACATGCTGCATACAAAGACCCCTTAGCACGTAAGGAGAGTCCTCTCAATGTCAGGAGAGGCAACAGCTCCCTGAACTTCTTCCAACCACTTCTCACTCTAGCAACCGAGCTAACTCCAGCCCCACCTCCGGCACATAACATGTCTCCCAAATAACAAAACTCCTCCACACACTCAAGAGACTCACCTGCAAGTTCAACCCTCTCACGCCTAACAATCTC